>CM038214.1:13920163-14098187 GCA_021442155.1 Cymbidium sinense
TAAGGGCTTTACCATCAAAACATTTGAGAAATTAAACAATAAAGGCTAGCCTACAAGAGGAAGCCAAATAGTTGCCCTTTCCCACCAATCATCTAGAGTCATAAGGTGTTTGAGAAGAAGCGGGGACAATTGTGTCTGGAGAGGAAGCAACCTAGAGTTTAGTATGAGAGACTGAGCTTAGCGCCTCCTTTGCCACCTCCTCTTCCACCACCTCGCCATCATATCACCGCCACAATGACCATTTCCACCTTTAACCTACCCAAAGCGTATTCATATCCATCACCGTAGCTACTTTCCACTACTCTTGTCGATAGATTGAATAAGCCATATTCATTCAAGAGGAGGTAGTTAGGAAAATCTTTAAGAATCTCTTAAAGAAACTTGACTTTCGTTACGAGCCTAAGAGGCCGAGGAAGTGGGCAAGAGCGATGATCATATTGCCCCTACCAGCACATGTTAGGCCATGTCTTAGAGGATTGTATCACTTTTAAGGACTAGATTGAGCGTAGCTACAATTTGAGATCCATAGTTATCCCTAAGAAATACTTATTAGAACAACCATCCAATTCTGTTAGAGTAATCCTTGGGGATACTTGCGATCCTCTTAAGACCAAAGAAGGTTAGTATATCTCCCTATCCCAAACCTCTAAGAAGATTATTTCTAAGATCAAGAAGCTTTCCTTGTAGGTGCTTAAAGTAGCTTAAACCTCCAACACCAAGGAGGGTTTGCTAGTTACAAAGGATAACTCAAGGAAGGTGATAGCCCAATAGTACTAGCAACTCACCATACTTGCCCAGGATAGTCCAGTAGCATAGCCACCGTCGGAGTTTAGTACTCTCTCCACCATTGTAGCTACAATCTTATCTGCTAGCTCCTTTTCTAATGGAAGAGTTGTATCTGTGGATAAGGGCACTAAATCCCTTACTCTACTTACTTTATTTTATTTTTATCATGTATCTCCACCCAAAAGGAAATTAATGAAGAAAGTTGATTCTACTTATATATTATTTACTTGCTCTTGATTTTATTCCTATTGAAAGCTCTCAACTCTAAATAAAAATAATAGCTCTAGTTTTGATCCTTTCCTTTCTGATTTAGAGTGGGACAATCCTTCTCTAAATCAATCAGGTACACCTCTTGAGATTGACTTGGAGACAACTAACTCTAAGGATCCAATAGGAGAAGGCGGTATGCCCGATGAGAAGGTAGAACTTTCCACAAGCTCATCATTCCAAGAAGTCACAAGTCAACCAACTGGCTGGAAAAGTTCTACCTCCTAGGGTAGCACCTCAGGATAAAGGTAAGCAAGTTATTGGTTTCAGTGAGAAAATAGCCCCTCCATAAGATGCTCCACCCATAGATATGCTTGTGGAGGATCAAGATAAGTTAATTTGTCCTAGCTCACCTTAGAAAGTTTCTAGCTAAGTTAAGCATATGATGCCCTTATCTTATCCAAGAGATGAGGGAATCTCTAATCAAGGCCTTACTTGATCTAGAGATATGCTTAGCTTCAGTTGACTACTACTAAAGGGAGGCATGTCACTGGACATCTTAGGAGTTACATTCATGATGAAGACTTACTCCTAGACGGAGCAACCTCTTTACATTATATAATGGATGTTGGGAGATATAGGCTATCTAGAGTTCTGGTTGTCCCAGGTGTATCAATCAACATTATGAGTCTATGAACCCTTGCCTACTTGAGTATCGACATCTCCAAACTCTAAAAAAAAGGATGATGTTGAGAGGATTCAATGAACAAGGTGAGAGGGCCTTGTGGTGTTTATTTTTGGATTTATGGGGGACACGCAGTAGGGGTTACTTTGAGGTGATTGGTACAACATTGAGGTATGATGTACTATCTCAAAAGATAAAGACATCACCCTACAATGGACCTAATCACATAATAAAGACTCTAAGGCATGATGGGTCTATGATGATGTATGGATTTTTTACATGATTCAATGTACATAGATTTTACATGGATGAATAAAGCGGTTTATATTAAAGTTCTTAAGTTCCTATGGAGGCAAGCCTCCATAATTAATTACATCTTAGGAAATGAAATTTCTAAGAATACTCTCGATTAAAGTAGACAACTATCATCTCCAAATATTTCAAGGTTATACTATCAAAGGATTGGTTGTATTTGGAAAATCAATTCGAAAAGTTCAAGGAGAAGACTTATTTTTGGAATACAAATGAAATAAGTAGGAAATTCTCATGATACTAGGAAGCCTAGTGAGCTTTCCAATCTATCCTATGGTTGGGCTTTATCATTTTAAAGTTGAGGAGATTTATAAGTTTTGAGTTGAAATTTAATTAGATTACTAATGCTTATAATGCACCAACACAAAGTTGTGGGAATGCCTAAGAGGTGAGGATTTATGCTCGTAGCAAAAAATAGCTACCTTGGATCCTAAATATAGGGAGCTTTAGTACGAGCTAAAATAAGACCTAAATCTAAGCGACAGGTGGACATAAGGGTTTACCTCAACAAGAGTAAATAAATTATTTGACTTCTAGACTTATAATCGCCTGGAGTAGCTGCCAGCTAACTCCTCATATGATTTTAAAATAATGTAGTCCTATCTTGTGAATTGCAAGATAGCTAGGGTAGTTATTTAATTAGAAAGAGACTAAAGTCCTAAACACACTCCCTAAGAGACTAGAGCATGAGTGGTATGAGCATATGACTTAATCTATAGATGCAAAATCTTTTCAAATTTTATTTCATTTTAGACACATCATTTTGATAGTGGCTTTAGGATTTCTTATGCCTAAATACATGATGAAATAGGTTATGGGTCAAATCAGCTAGAAGAAGGTGTTCTTCACCACAAGGGATGCCCTCTAAGGTCAAGCATTCTTTTATCGTGCAAGGATAGAGATCCTTCATGTTCAAGAGAAAAAGATTATGCATGCATGATGTGAAACATACAACCATATAGCTAAGGGGTTGCTAAATCTTTTAATTATTTATTTATGTCTTAGGCTTTATGATAAGGTTATGAGTTGTTTAAAATTTAGTTATGAGTGATTAGTTGGGTAGAAAAGTTATATTTATCCTAAGAGCTTAATTGTATCCAGCCACACATTAAAGCATCAATCATTTAAGACACTATGAAAAGCATGTCCTCCTACTGCACCATGTAAGAATAACATCAAACAATTATATAAAATATCATAAAAGAATAAAAGGGTTGGTCGGTACCACCATACAACCTGAAGGGAGAAAAGATGGTTAGCCGAGCTCTACCCTTATACAACCTGGAATATGAAAGAATAATTATAATTGTATTAAATGCTATGGGGTCTTCTTTCTTCATATCACCATTTTTGATTTGGTTCCTTCTTTGATTTGGGTGATGGTTGCTTCAAAGGCATCACAGGGTACCCTAGGACAAAGCCTTCTGGTCACTGCTCATCCTAATCCCCAACAAAACTTGGATTATGCTTAAGGATTTAACACTTACCAAGAGCATATACATTTTTTAAGCATTCCTTAAGCATAATCCTATAGAAAACATGATTAGGCTAATATTAATCATCCATAAGCTCTAATCATACACCTAATCTAATTTAAAATAATATATCATAAAATAAAACATACATCACATCATACCATCCTAACTTAGAGCTAGAAGTGGTGACTTAATTCTAATGTGTATTAAGGCTTGTGTGGTAAGTCTTGTTAAGCATTAGTGTTATATTTTCTAAGTGTGGAAGGATTCAATTTAACATGAAAGGTTGATTTCACTTAAAGTAGTTTAATTGATTTGAGAATTTTAATTTGTGTTTTCTTTTGTTTCATTTGATTACACTTAGCAACTAAGTGTTATAAAGAAAGAAAAGAGGATTTCCCTCTTCTTAAGTAACTTTCTAAAGTATATTAATTTGATTTAGTTCTCATTAGTGAATGGCTTATTAAATGATTTAATTAATCCTATTCAAAATGAAAAGCATCTTAAGATTAATTTAATTGAATTACTACCACATGACATATATTAAATCATTCCTTTCCATCACATGTAACATGCATATGATTTAATCCTAAGTGTATCTATACATGCAACATATTTTAGCACACTTAAATGATGAATGTATGTGTATGTTAAGAATTTATATTTTATTTGATTGAATAATTTAAACATATTAACTTAAAACTTTATCCAAATTATGATACAAAAGGACATAAGAATAAAATTAAATAGACATATGTTTGTTAAATGAAGTGAGGTAATCAAATGACCTCCTTGGAGCTAGCTAAAACATCGTATCTGATGTCCAGACTATATACCCATTTGTATTCAAACATATGTAAATTCATATACATGAACATAAGAAGTAAGCTCCAAATCATATGGCTAATTAATTCAACCACTTAGTTAATTATGAATGCTTGCAATTTTAATATAAAATGGGATTTTCATTCACTAATCACATATACATATACATGTACAAAGATATAGGCAAGTATGTGTCATTGTTAAACCAGGGAAGTGAGGTAATCAAATGACCTCCTTGGGGCTAACTAAAGCCTCATATTCCCGGGATGTCCAGACTATATACTTGCTTTTCTTGGACACACATGGATGTATACATAAATGAGGAAAAAAACTCATGCAAAGATTATATATATATTGAATCATTTATATATATATATATATATATATCATTTATATATATATATATAAAATATATATATATATATATACAAATAAAGTGTGTCGTGCGACTCTTGTTGAACCATGGAAGTGAGGTAATCAAATGGCCTCCTTGGGGCTAGCTAAAGCCTCGTGTTCCCAAGATGTCCAACTATATAACCATTACCATTAAATCTTATATAAATCAACATGAATAGAGGAAAGAGAACTCAACATTCATACACTTAAGCTATAAGCACATGCTTTTCTTATGTATTTATAATTAGCATCATAACACATATTATTATTAATTTATAAGCTTTTGAAAAATACATTTGGATTTAATAGTGATAATACCCATATATTAAATTAAATCAATACATGCAAGCTTACATAAAAGAAATCCATTTTATTTTACTTGATTTTGAAAGATGGATGCATGAATTCAAATGACATACCAAATTTAACATGATTGGAAAGAGGGCAATCAAATATAAGCATGTGATTCATTCAACCAAACTAGTTCTTAAGGACAATCAAATCAAATAAGATTATTTAAAAGCAAAGCAAAGCTTCTTTATTAATTAAGTTTTGGATTTGATTTGATTTAAGAGAGAAGAGAAATCATCACTTGTATTTTAAACCCATTTACAATAGTGATTTGATTTAATTTAAGGAAATGTAATTAAGTTGATTTTATGGGTTAATTAAGTTGAACCATTAATTAGATGAATTAATTAACCCTTACCTATGTCACCTTAAAGTAATTAACTAAATAATTATGAGCAAACATGATATGCATGGAAAATAAACTTGCAATGATCCTAAATAAAAGGCCTAATGCAATTGGCTTATGTTTAATATTTAATTAGATTAAGGAACTTAATTAATTACTCTTATGGTTTTCCCACATATATGGATTAACCATAATTTCATTAAACTCATTTATGTTATTAAACACCAAACGATCTACCCCCTGATTTAATTAATTAAGGTCTGATGTGATTATGATTTGAATTTGATTAAGTGATTTAATTAATTAGTTAAATCTTATTTAATTTCATTTTAAAAATGGGTGAAATGAACTTAGGGAAAGGGGTTCCATCCCTATTCCTTAGTTCACTTAACAAAGATTAATAAACTTAATTAACCAATTTCTTTTTGTTCAATGGATTAATTAATTATTAATTAACATAAAAGAGAAGTTAAGGTTTAATTAGTCAATTTTCCTAATTAAGTGAGCAATAAATCCCAAGAAAATCAAGGGAGGAAGAGGTCATCCCATTATATTATCCCACAAAATTTGGCATTAATTACTTAAGTAATTAAGCTAATAAATTTTACAATTAAACCTTAATTAAACTTTAATTACTATTCAAAATTAGTTAAGATAATTTTTAATTAATTCACCTCTAAAATACCTTTAAAATGAGTATTTATTTGCATTTTTTATTTCTCTATGATTTTTTTATTATTTTTAGAAGTTTCAGCCATTAAAAATGATTAATTAAGCCTAATTAAGGCCTAATCCTATTGGTGCCACATGGCGTGCTGACGCGGTGCACTTTCCACATGGCATCATAGGATTGGCTACTTAAAACTTATCCTAATTCAGTGCCTACGTGGCGGCGTGCACTCTCATCGCCATCGATCTAAGATCAGATGGCTACGATTCATCCAGCTTAATAAGATTAAATTCATCTAGTGGATCTAATCATGAGCATCCATTCCAATCAAATGGAGCGGGCGGATGATCTTATGTCACAGTGAGGAGAATGGAGTCCATTGCTCACTTGATCCAAGCTTACCCGGGCTTGGATCAACTCCAAAAGGATCCCACACCTTCACAACATCGATCGAAGGGGATCCAACGGTCAAGATCACACGAGATGCAAGTTTTCTACAAAAAGCTCCAACCCATTTTTTCCTAAGGTTCAGTTTTGGAAGCATACCTCACGAGCTCAAGATTGGTGCTCAATGATTGAGGAAGCTTCATTTAGTGGAGATGAAGCCTGTTGACCAGCAATTGGATTAATTCCTTAATGTTTGCTCGAAAGGACATGAATTGATGATTTGGAGCTCGACTTTGATTGAAGTCCCACTTTCGATGCTTGGGAAGCTTGGGAGATGCTTTGTTCTTGCTGGATGAAGCCTAAGGAAGGTTCATTCAAAGTTAATTTGAGTTTGATGGAGAAATGGGGCAGTGAGGTTAGAAATGGGAGTGTCTTATTTTAAGATGAATGGGAATGGCATTTTTCTATTGAGGAATGAGCTTGGGAGCTTAGGGAATGGTTCTAGCAGCTCATCTTGGGTAGCTAGGGCTTTGAGGAATGAATTTTGTGTGGGTTTGAGTAGAAATAAGGGGTTTGTACCCCCCTTCATCTTGATTAGATGGTAAGTTTAGGTTTAGCTTCTAGTGGCCGTCAGGCCATCTCAGGGAGTCGTAGGTCTCGGCTTGGTTGGTTGAAGGTGTGGAGGTGGTTGCCAAGGAGGAATCATGGGTGTCCTATGGGTTTCAAATGCTCCAATGGGGAGGGTGAGGTGATTTCACCTCCCATGGGTCATGACAACCACCCCTTGGGTTAGGTTGGGCGGTGTCTAGGTGCTTAGGTGGACCATTGGGAGAGTACCAGTGGCCAAGGAATGAAAATGACCACTTACATGGGTGATTTGTCTCATGTGATGCCCTAGACCCAAGGTAGAATGATTATTTGGCATTGGATTTGATTTGGGGAAATTTGAAATGAGCAATGGTGGGTTAGCCCAAATTTCAAGTCACTTGGAGTTGATTTGGTTATGTTTGACTCAATTTGACTCATTTAAGTCAAATTGGGTTAGGTTGGGTCAAGTTTACCAATTGGTCAAATTGGGTCAAACCAAAGGTTGGGTCAAGTTCATATGATCATTTGGGATATTTTGGTTCAATTGGTTTGGTTTAGTTTGGCTTAGATTTGATTTTTTCTCATTTGAATTCAATTGGGTCAAATGGGTTAAGTTGACCAATTTAATTGGCCAAATTAACTTGGGTTGGGTGTTGGTTTGGGTTTAGTTGACCAATTAAATATGATTGTAGGATTTTGTTTCAATTAATTTAGATTTGGTTTTGCTTTAGGCCAACTTGAACCTTTAGGTCAATTTGGGCTAAGTCGATTGGGTTCAATTGGGTCCAATCATGGCTTTGGTCAAGTTCAACAATCAATTTGGAATAAACTTGAGCCATTGGTTACAATCAATTTGGTTTATATTTTGATTTGACCTAATTTGATCTTTTAGGTTAATTTGGATCAACTTCGATCAAGAGGGCCAATTGGGTTTGGTTTAATTCAATTGAAGGTCAAGTCATATTCAAATATTGATTTTGATTTGTCATGAATCATTGGTTTCAAGGGATTTGGCTTAGGTTACAATTTAGCTAGTTTGGTTTATATGGGTTAAGGGGTTGACTTAGTTTGACCCAATTTGGGACAATTAATCAACTTAGGGTGATCAACGATCATGATGGGAGATTTTGATGGGCTTGGTTCAATCCAATTTGGGTAGGATTAGAACTTGGCTCAAATAGGTCAAATTGGCCACTTTGGGTCAAGTGGACCAATTGGGTTTAGTTGGCCGATTTTGGGTTGAGTTTGATTTAGTTGAGTTTATATATGGATTTGGGATTGATATATAAATTTAATTGCAATTGACTTGGGTTCAAATGGGTTTTGGTTCATTTGAACATTTCAAGTCAAAAGGGTTAAGTTGGGTTTAACTTGGGTAGATTTTGGTTTGGCTTGATGATTGTAGATTTCATTTATATTTGTGAATATGATTGATTCATGAGAAAATCAATTGAATTTGGGTTTTGGAATGAAGGAATTTGGCTAAGTTCATGGAGTTGGGTCAAGTGGCTTAAGTTTATATTTTGGTTTGGTTTGATTTAGTTTTGATGATTTAAATGTATATTTTATTTAAATTTATAGAGATGATTAAAAATATGATTGATATGTGAGAAAATTAATTGAGTTTAAATAGATTTGGATTAATATTTTGCTAAGTCCATGGGATAGGCCATATGTCATAGGAAGGGTTTTGATTTAATTTGATTTAGTTTGATTTAATTTTGATCATTTGAATGTATATTTGATTTATTTTTAGGAAGATGATTGAAGATATAAATTGATTTTGGATTGATTTGAATTAATATTTGGCTAAGTCCATGGGATAGGTCATATGGCTTAGGAAGGGTTTCAAGTTTGGATTTGATCATGGCTTCATTTGGTTTTGGAATTGGGGCTTGGATTTGGATTTGAATTTGATGTTTAAATTGAACTTGAGGTTTGGTTTGAGAAGGTGAATATGGATTGGATTTGGGTTGTAAGGTAGGTGGATTATCCTAATCCCTAAGGCATAACCTAATCCTATGGTTAACCCTTCTAAGTCTTTAGGCTTAGGTTAAGTGTTTACCTAGTTGTTAGAAGTGTCTTATGACTAGGGAAGTCTTAGTGTCTAGAAGACTCCTAAGTCTAAGATGGGAAGATTGAATCCGTGCTTCAAGGTCAAGAGGCCTGAGGCTCCATAGTGTGGAACTTGGATATAGATGATTGGAAGACTGAAACCATGTTTCACATTATAGACTCAGTTACATCTTTCAACACTTTGCTTGGGAAACCATGGATACATGAGATCAACAAAGTTCCATCCTCTCTACATCAGTGTATGATGTTTGTGAGAGGTGGGATCATCTATGTGTCAAAAGAGATCTCAAGCCATTTAGTTCACAAGGTCCATATATGAGGATGCGGCATTCCCTCAAAATTAACAAGTCTATTCTCATAAACTTGGCAAAAGTTTAAAATAAAAGAAAAAGAAAAGAAAGGAAAAGAAAAGAAAAGAAAGAAAAGAAAAGAAAAGAAAATAAAAGGGAAAATAGACTTGGAGGAGGAAGTTGAGCGACATTAAATTCCACCTTCATTACTCCATTCAAACATATGGATAGGGGCGACCTCCACCAAGTAGAAGAGGCCGGTTGAGGTCCTAGGGTGAAAACCTCTTTAAAAGCCACTTAATAGAAGATTTGTCCCAACTACTAGGAGTACACCTCCTATCCATATAGACTTTGAATCTAGTTCATAGGATGAGCCTTATATGGTTAGCACACCAGCCAGCTCTTCTCAATAGTAGATTCCCTTGGAGGTGACACTTGAGCCAGATAGCGATGAAGATAAGGCTCCAAAGCAAAGCATAAGTGTATCCAAGTCTTTATGTGAAACAATTAGGCATCAGTTGGGAACCTTAGCTTTAACCTGACATTCCTCTCAAAAAGCTAAGGGTTTGGTAGTTAAGGAAGCCCTAAGTCATCCATAGGTGTAAACACTCAGAGGTTCTTTCTGAGAGCATCATCCTCAAGTCAAGAAGTTGATGTAGAACTTGAGGATGATTCATATAAAGATTTAATAAAATTACCTTTTGATTGGTACTTGTCCTGTGTTCATAATTTAGCAAAGAAAGGGTTAATCTGGTCAAAGCATAGGTCAAACTACTTCAAAAGAATATGGAAGAACAAATGCAAAAGCTCTCCATCAAGACGGACTAGGATTTGATAGTGGGTCCATTCGATGATGACAATTACTACTAAGTCATAACCAATCATTTGGAATCTGATAAGTTCTTTTCAAATCACATTAACTCATATGAGGAGTTGTGCTTAGAAACTTTAGATGATCCAGATAATTTTGAAGTGAAAGATGCATCACCAGAGTTTGAAGAAGAGATCAAGTCAACCATCGACGAGTTCAAGGAAATCAACTTACAAACTGAAGAAGATCCATGCCCGATATACATCGATTCTTTGTTGAATGAAATTGAAACTAATGACTTAGTTATGCTATTGATTGATTTTAAGGACTACTTTGCATGGAGTTATGAAGAGATGCTTGGATTGGCTCATAACGTAGCAGTCCATAAATTAGCAATAGAGCCTACTACTAACCCTATTAAGCAAGCTCCTAGATGCATGTAATTAGACATAGATAATAGGTCATTTATGAATTCAAGAAATTAGTTAGCCAGTTTCATCTTAGTTAAGAAAAAGAATGGACAAATTCACATATGCTTCAATTTTAGAGATTTAAATACGGCAAGTCCAAAAGATGAATTTCCACTACCAATCCCAGAACTGATGGCGGACATTGCCTCATCTCATGCAGTTTTTTCTTTCATGGATGGCTCATCTGGATATAACCAAATAAAGATGGCCCTGAAGATGAAAGAAACACTACTTTTAGAACCCATGATCAAAATCTATTATTATAAGGTCATGCCTTTCAGCCTTAAAAATGTCGGTGCTACATACCAATGGGCTATGACTTGAATCTTTGATGAACTCATTCATCATCAAGTTGAGTGTTATGTCAATGATCTCGTGATTAAAAGTAGAGAAAAGGAAGACCATCTCTTTGACTTGAGAGTAGTTTTGGAATAATTAAGACATTTTAACCTCAAAATAAAGCCCATAAAGTGTCATTTAGAGTAGCTTTAGAGAAATTCCTTGATTTTGTTGTCCGACACCATGGAAACAAAATTGATTTGGAGAAGATTAAGGTGATATTAGAAATGTCACCCCCTAACAGTTTAACTCAACTCAGATCATTCCATGGGTGGTTGGCATATCTAAGATGCATTATATCCAACCTATCGGAAGATGTCAACCATTAGCATTTGTTAGAAA
The DNA here is from genome assembly GCA_021442155.1 of Cymbidium sinense. Lineage (NCBI taxonomy): Eukaryota > Viridiplantae > Streptophyta > Magnoliopsida > Asparagales > Orchidaceae > Cymbidium > Cymbidium sinense. The sequence continues at coordinate 13,931,520 of CM038214.1, forward strand.
GGATGCCAAGTTTAAGTGGGATGGTAAGTGTGAGCATGCATTCAAGACATCAAGCATTACCGATGATGCCAGTTCTAGCGCCCTATCCGGAAAACCCTTGGTTAGATGACTCCCGGTGCTTTGTTGGCCCAAGCCAATGATGAAGGAAGGAAAGCACACTCTACTACCTCTATCATCTAATCCATCGAGGCTATTTATCCACTCATTGAGAAGCATTGCTAGCTTTAATATTTGCATCCCAAAACTATAACACTATATCCTTTCTCATAAGGTGAACTTAATCTCTAGGATCAATCCATTATAGTATCTCATGATAACGCTGAATCTATCTAGACAGTTGGCACAATGGTCCATGATCCTCTCATAGTTTGACATTACCTTTGTACTCATCCGTGTGGTGAAAGGGCAAGCACAAGTAGATTTCTTAGCAACACACCCACTTCCTGCTGACTCTCCACTTAGTGATGATCTCCCCGATGAACAAATCATGAACCTAGGGATACTAGCATTCACTTGGAGATGTACTTTGATGGTGTGCTTCCTCAAAAGAGGAGAAGAACCACAATCTACTATTCTAGGAAAGGGGGGGGAATAGATCTCTTAATTCTAGGCAATATTTTGAGATACTCATATCATCTTTCAATCACCAATGAAGCTAAATATGAGGCTCTTATTGCCTGTCTGGAGTTAGTTATTACTCTAAGCATCCATAACATCAACATCTTCAGGATTCTAAGCTAGTTATCAACCAAATTGTTGAGTCTTATAAGGTTATAAAGCCCAAGCTCCATCACTACCATAAGTACACCATGGAGTTATTAACCCAAATCCTAGAGGTTAGCATTTTTAAGAATACTCGAGGAGAGAACGTCATAGTGTATCCTGTAGCCATGCTTGCCAAGGAGTTGGCATGTCAGGATGAGTCAATATCAATAAAGGTCCAAAATAGCAAGTGTTATCCCTTATTGATATTGAACTCAACAAAAAGTACTCTCTTGAAGGGGAGGTTACCATTGCCAAGAAGAATGAAGAGTTATATTGGAGGCAACCATTCTTGGATTACTTAATTAAAGGCAAACTACCACAAGAGAAGTCACAAGCCCATCAAATGAAATAGAAATCACTTTCTTATGCTCTTGTGGATGGTGTCTTATACCGAAAGTCTTTCGATCATATATGGTTACGTTGTTTAGACAAGCAAAGCATAAGATCATGAGGTACACTTAAGATTATGTGGAGCCAACCAATCTAGTCAAGATGAAAACTAAGATCAAGAGACTAGATACTCGCCATCGATGATCAAAGATTGCATGGATATGGCTAGCGATGCCACCAATGTCAAATATGGTGTGGTCTCACACCACCCAACATTCTACATCCTACATTGGCCTCATGGCCATTCAGTGTTGGTACCAATAGTGGTCGATTAATCTTACTTCTTCAAGGGTCATCATTTATCTTAGCTACTGTACTTTTCCAAATGGGCAAAGACAATTTTGCTCAGAGAGGTCACAGCTCAGCATGTGCTCTAGGTTTTTAGGAATCATATCATATATAGGTTTGAAGTGCCTCGATGAATTATATCTGATAATGGTACTGCATTCAAGAGCACCGAGATCAACAAGTTTGCCTGAAGACACAACAACTTTGCCCAACATCAACAACTTTGCCTCGATGAATTATATTCTACCATCAACTACAAGCTTAGTAAGCCTTCAATAAAACTCTCATCCAAATACTAAAGAAGACACTGACAATAAGTGATTGGTATGAGCACTTAGTTGAAGCCTTGTGGGCCTACTACACCACATATAGAACTCCAACTCAATATACTCCTTTCTCCTTAGTGTATGGGTCCGAAGCCATTATACCATTAAAAGTCCAACTCCCATCACTAATGATAGCTAGAGGTAGAAAGATCATAACAAAGAAGAACACCAAGTTGCGATTAGAAGAACTTGAAGGTTTGGAGGAGAGACGGCTGCAGGCATGCCAAAATCTCAAGTTGTACAAAGCTAAAATAATTCAAGCTCACAATAAGTTGCTCAATCCTAGAGCTTTTCAGGTAGGAGAGCCTATTTTAGTTCTGAGGAGACTGAATATTTCCCTTTATAAGATGGGTGGCAACTTTGAACCTTCTTGGGAAAGCCCTTTTTCCATAGAGAAGGCCTACTAAGGAGGATCTTATCAGCTTATTAATCATAAGGGAGAATTCCCAATGCTTCCAATCAAAAGGCTCTACTTAAAGAAATATTATAAATCTTGTTTGAAAATAATTATTATCAATGAAAATTCCATTTTGAATTCAATCTCTTCCATGTTGAAAGTATTCTTGTTTGGGAATCTACCATGATGTGTTTAGGGTAGATGTAAGGAACCCGAGCAGCATCCTATCCTTCATCGACACAACATGAACACAAACTACACATAAATATATAAAAAAACACATATCTTTTATCTCGGGCTACTCTGAGTTGAGATAACGCGCTCAATGACACTCACTCAATAGCTGCTCTAGGTCGAGCTAACATGCTACCTTGCTAGTGTGTCACCCAATGGTTTTCTTTCTTTTGAAGATGTAAGTATACTAAGCTTTCCTTCCTTACATGGCCACTACACACTGATTAGCGCTTTGTTAGTTTGATAGGCCTTAATGCGTGGCCAGTAAGCTACCTCATGTTGGCTTCGTTTAAGAGGATGTGAGTCTGCTATGCTTTCTTCTTGCATTCACCTTTGTGCACTAACTTGGTAGAGTATATTTGAGATTTTGGATAAGTCCCCTAGTGCCTCATTCCCTACTGATTGCTTCAAGAATAAGTCCAGTCCTTCCTCGGGCCTCCTTGCTTAGTAGTCTCTCTAGGTCAGTTGTAAGCCTACGTACTTTCTTTCCAGATTGATCATTAGACACCAACGGGCACCTTAAGGTGGTTGGTTCTCACTATGCTCATGGATACATCACTTATGCTGATAGATACACCTTAAGTTGGTTGGTTCTACCACCACAGAATACACCACTCATGGCAGATGTAAGTCTACTATAATTTCTCCTTGAATTGGCCATTGTACACCTATAAGCTTTCTTTTCTTGGGCTAAGGATAATGACCCTAGTAGCACCTCCCCTATGGGTATTATATTCGGATCACTTCCTTCGTGACCCCATTTAGACATTAGCCATGTTACTATCAGATTCAACCGTTCTTGTTTTCTAGTAACCACCCCTGTGATTAGAGAATCCATCCTGTGGATGTGCAGATTCTCCTTTGGTCTAGTAAATCTGAGATAGGTCAAGGCCGATATAGCCCCTTCTTAGTGTGGTCCCTCACACACCAACAGGGTCCAAGCAAACATATAAAGAAAATATATATATTCACTTATGGATTAGGAGGATACCCCTAGTGGTACCTTTTCCCAAGCAAGCATCCTATCTTTAGGGCAGTGTCAGGAAAACTCCCTATAAGAATTATGTGACTACTCTTGAGTTAATATAAGTCTCCAACGACATTCACTTAGTAGTCACCCTAAGTCGGGTTTGATTTGTTATGCTACCAATAGGTCACCCCAGCAGTTGTTCCCTGCTTTAGCCTTTTTCCTAGCATAGTCATTGCACACTGGAAAAAAACCCCTTAGATTGGCTAGCTCTACCCCACAACCAGTAGACTATCCATTTGGATTTGTAAATATGAGATAGATAAGTCTGATATATCCCCTTCTCAGTGGGTCCATCGCACACCGACATGGTCCATAAATTAAATCTATGAAATTTGACCGAGCTCACATCCCCAGTGGACATGCCCTCAATTCAAAAGCAAACTAAACCAAACAAACCATATCAAATCACATGAAACTAAAATAAAATTAACCCTGACTACTTTTGAGATGACATAAGTCCCTAGCGGCATTCACTTAGTAGTCACCCTAGGTCAAGTTTGATTTGTTGTTCATCCAACAGGTCACCCTAGCAGTTGTTCCTAGCTTTGGAAGATTTAAGTCTGCTATGCCTTTTTCTTAGCACATCCATTGTACACCAAAAGGAAACCCCTTAGGTTGGCTAGCTTTATCCCGTAGCCGGTAGACTATCCCTTTGGATTTGTAAACCTTAGGTAGGTTAAGGCTAATATAGCCCTTTCTTAGTGGGTCCATTGCACACCAACAAGGTCCATGAATTAACCTGATTAAATTAAACCCAACATAATTTTTCCTAGTGGAGTTAAATCACACCCTTATCCCCAGTGGCACCCCAAATCATATATAAAAAAGTCAAGCAAACAAATCAAATTCAAAACCAACCTCACTAATGGAGCCAAATTAAACCAACTCCCCCTATTAAAGTATAAATCAAAAAAATCCAACCAAACTCTTATTCCCAGATACATCCCCAAACAAATCTATGAAATCAAACTCAAATCCCAATCCCATATTCAAGTCGCTTCCCTAGTGAAAGGTTCATATACCAATCCCCAGACTCGAGCTATATCTCATCGATATGCCTCATCAATTAAAATAAAATAAATTAAAGTTGATTTGATCTTAATCTTTGTGGATTATAAATTTTATACCCATAATCTTCTTTCCAAAATCATATAATCAAATTAAATTCAAACCTTATCCCCTAGATTTTCTTCTTCTATGCCCTCGACATGACCCTTTACATGTCATGTCCAATGCATGTGTAATCCCTAGCATCTCCCTCCATGTCCTTGACATGGAATTCTCATCAAATCTTATTTCTTCTCTTATGCACACCTTTAATACTTCAACCAAAAGCCTAACAATGTATCCATTCAAATTACATCATCTTAACATTATAATCAACATTTTATGATTTATGATGGTGCAAGCTCAAACTAAATATACAATATCATGCTAAACATAATTTAGTGAAATAACACACTATATTATATTATAATATATGATGTTATATTATAATTTGCTATAATATAATATTTTGTCTAACATTACACCTCATTAGAATTGCTTCAAAGGAACAAATAATAAAATTTTCTCAAAATGTGAATAATGTTCATATTGGATTTAAAATTGTTATTTTTCTATTAGAAATGGTGCAAAATAGCATAATTTTGGTGTTGCTTCTTAGTGTGTGCCATGAATTTGGAAAAATTCATCCATCACATCCTTCAAATTAGCACTTTTGTGAGTTTTGACTCAATGTATTATAACAAAAGTAAAACATACTAAAATGTATAATAACATTTAGTAACACACCACATTCATATATGAAGTTATATTATTATGTACATTATATTTTAATACACTATCATATTATATTATCTTATATTACACCTTAAAATGAATCACTTTAAGCAAAAAATTTGTAAAATTTGGCTGAAAAATGAATATTTATTTTGGATGCAAAATTCCATTCTTTTGATTAAATGACACACCATAGCACAACCCCAATGATGTTCCCAAAAGCTTACCCTAAATTTGGCCAAATCCTATCATCTCAGCCTAAAAATTAGTATTTTTATGAATTATACCAATACGAACTCTACTACATCATACTATAACAAACTAAAATATGCTAAATAAGTAGTAATACACAATAGTATGCTATAATGCATGATGCTACACTATGTTATGGCATCCTATATTATAATACACTATAACATATTATATTATATTATATTATATTGCATATCATCATAAGGGATTGCTAAGATAGAAAATCATAAAATTAGTCTAAACAATAAAAAACTATATATTTTAATCGTATCACTTACATATTTTAAATTGAAATAGTACATTATGATGTCATGCTCTAGCTATTATGAATTTGGCCAAATTCCACCATTTTAAAGCCCAAATCAACATTTTATAAATAATGTAGTGTAGTTTGATGCATGATTGTATAATACTAAAAGTAATTTAAAATGCAGAATAATATATTATTATATATGATGATATACTATGCTACAACATATAATATTTATTTTGAACATAAAATCTTACTTTTTTTTACTACATGTAAAGCACACCTTTGGTACTACAAATTAATTCCCACTTCAAATTTAATAAATTTCATCATCTAATTTATTAAATCAATATTTTATGATTTATATTAATATAGACTAAGCACAATACCATAATATACTAAAATATTTCAAAACATCTTATAACATCCAAAAACACATCAGTACATGCTCAAATATATGATGCTACATTATACTGTAATATATGGTATTTTAATATGATTTTGGGTTAGGGTTTAGGGTAAAGTCTCTAATAGTCAAGTGAAAGTCTCTTGAAGACATTTTCTTTAGCTACCATAACTATGATAGGATTAGGTCATTCTTTAGATCTACTCCCTAATGACATATTTATTCATGGTTTAGGGTTTAGGTTGGGTTTAGGTTAGTTTAGAGTTTGGGTTTGGTTTTAGGGTTTAGGCTTAGGGCTCAAGGTTTGGGGTTTAGGTTTTTGTGGTTTGGGTTATTTAGGTTTAGTTTAGGGTTTTGGTGATTAAGGTTTAGGTTTAGGGTTTAACATTTAAGGTTTTAAGGTTTATTTAGGTTTATGATTTAGGTTTTAGGTTTAGGGTTTATGTTTTGGTTTAGGTTTAGTTTGTTTTTAAGGTTTTAATAGAGAATAAATTCATGTTCAACATTTTACTTTTGATTTCATCAACCAAGAAACACACCAAGTTTTAAGACACAAGTGATGACATGATAAAAAATGAGCACACATAGAGCAAATCAAAACCCTAGATAACTAGAACCGTCTCTATTGTAAAGACAGTTCCATAAGCAGAATTGGATCACTGCCTTCAATTTCTAGTTCTCATCAACCTCCCACCTCTCGGTAGGATCCACCATCATATCCTGATCTCTCTGCCACCATGAATGTAACCTTCACCTCCCACCTCCATAACAACCACCGTGACCACCACCTCCATATCCAGAGTAACTAGATCCCCACCACCACTACGATAACCCACCGCCTTCTCCTCCTCCTAGATAGATAACCCTAGATGAGTGATATTCCTGCCATCAAGGTTCTCACATTTTGGGTTTAGGGTTTAGTAGGGTTTGGGGTTTGTGGTTTTAGGGTTGTGGTTTATTATTTAGGATTTTGTGGGTTTTAGGGGTTGGTTTAGGGTTTATGGTTTAGGGTTTTAGGGTTTAGTTAGGGTTTAGGGTTTGGGGTTTAGGGTTTAGGGTTTTAGGTTTAGGTTTGGGGGTTTAGGGTTTAGGGTTTAGATTTAGAGTTTAGTTTTTTTTAAAATTAAGTAAACTAGGTTTAGTTTATTTATTTTTATTTATTTATTTAATTTAGGTTTTATTTAGTTTAATATTTATTTATTTATTTATTTTAGTTTAGATTTTATTTTAGTTTATTTTTAGGTTTAGTTTTTAGTTGAGTTTTATTTTATTTTATTTTAGGTTTAGGTTTTATTTAGTTTAGTTTAGGTTTTATTTTATTTTTAGGTTTAGGTTTAAGTTTTATTTTTTTTCTTTAGGTTTATTTATATATTTAGTTTAGTTTAGTTTAGTTTAGGTTTAGGTTTATTTATTTAGTTTATTTTGGGTTTAGTTAGGTTTAGTTTATTCTTTATTTTATTTTAAGTTTAGGTTTTTTTAGTAGGTTTAGATTTTATTTTATTTATTAGGTTATTTTAGTATTTTTTTTTATTTATTTATTTATTTTATTTTATTTTAGTTTATTTTATTTTTATTTTAGGTTTAGTTTTATTTTATTTAGGTTTTATTTTTTAGTTTAGTGTAGGTTTTATTTATTTTATTTTATTTTGTTTTAGTTTTATTTTATTTTCTTTTAGGTTTAGGTTAGTTTAGGTTTAGGTTTTAGTTTATTTTTTTATTTTATTTTATTTTGGTTTAGGTTTTATTATTTATTTTAGGTTTTATTTTTTTTTAGTTTTGGGTTTTGGTTTAGGATTTATTAGTTTAGGGTTTAGGTTTAGGGTTTAGGTTTAGGTTTGGGGTTTAGGTTTATGGTTTTGGGGTTGGGGTTGGGGTTTAGGTTTTAAGTTTAGGTTTAAGTTTTAGTTTAGGTTTGGGTTTTTTTAAGAGAAGAAATTCATATTCAACATTTCTTCTTTTCATCAACCAAGTAGCACCTAAGTTTTTTAAGATGACATGATAAAAAAAATGAGCAATAGAGTAAAAAACCATAGATAAGTAGAGCCCTCTCTATTGTAAAGACATAGTTCCAGCAGATCGATCGACCATTCTTCAATTTCTAGTTCCCATCAAAACTACCCCCACCTCAAGTAGTGGATCTCGCCATCATATCCGATCTCTCCCTCTCCACCACCATGTAACCTCCATCACCTCCCACCTCCATAACCACTACTCGCCACCTCATCCACTAGCACTCAAGATCCCCACCACCACTCGATAACCACCTCTGCCTTAGCCTCCACCACCATATATAAGACTGAGCCTTATTGATGGTGATGTTCCTGCAATCAAGGTTCTGCACATTCCAGTTTAGGTTGGTAGGGTTTAAGGTTTAGGTTAGTTTAGGGTTTTGGGTGAGGTAGTTTTAGGGTTATGGTTTGGAGGGAGGTAGGTTTAGGGTTTAGGATTTAGGGTTTAGGATTATGGAGGTTTGGGTTTAGGGTTTTAGGTTAGTTGTAGGTTTAGTGGTTTTGGGTGGTTTATGGTTATTTAGGGTTTAGAGCTTTTTTTAAATTAAGTAAAGTAAGTTTAGTTCATTTAGTATTTAGTTTATTTTTTTATTTTATTTTAATTTTATTTAGGTTTATTTTTTATTTTATTTAATTTAGATTTTATTTTGGTTTATTTTAGGTTTTTAAGTTTATTTTTAGTTGAGTTTTATTTTATTTTATTTTTAGTTTAGTTTATTTTATTTTGAGGTTAGGTTTAGGTTCATAATATTTTTTAGATTTAGGTTTTAGGTTTTATTTTAGGTTTATTTTTTAGTTTTATTTTTAGTTTAGTTTATTTTAGTTTTTTTATTTTAGTTTTGGTTTAGGTTTTATTTATTTTAGTTTATTGATTTTAATTTAGTTTTTATTTAATTTTGTTTATATTTTAGGTTTATTTTTTCTTTAGTTTAGGGTTTAAGATTTATTTTATTTATTTTTTTATTTTTAGGTTTAGCATTTTATATATTTATTTTAGGTTTATTTTATTTTTTTATGTTAGTTTTATTTTATTAAGGTTTTTATATTTAGGTTTATTTTATTGTTTATTTTAGTTTATTTTTTTATTTCTTAATTTTATTTTATTTTATTTTATTTTATTTTATTTTATTTTAAGTTTAGTTTAAGTTTAGTTTAGTTATTTGATTTTATTTTTAATTTTATTTATTTTTAAGTTTTTTATTTATTTTTTAGGTTTATTTAGTTTAGTTTAGGTTTTTTTAGATTTAGGGTGGTTTAGGGTAGGGTTTAGGGCCAGGGTCAGTGGATTACCAGTGGTCAGTTTAGTTAGTTTAAGATTTAGGAGTTTAGGTCTTTATGAGGGTTTAGGGTGGATTAGGGTTAGTTGGTCAGTGGTTTAGTAGGAGTTTAGTGGATGGTTTAGGGTCACATAGGTTTAGGATGGTTTTAGAGTGGGTTAAGGTTAGTGGTTTAGGTTTTCAAAAAAAAAATTAAAACCAAGAGTTTTATTTTTATTTTTTTATTTTATATTTATTTATTTTAATTTATATTTAGGTTTTTAATTTTAATTTGATTTATTTATTTTAGGTTTATTTATTTTTTAGGTTTTATTATAATTTATTTTGGGTTGGCTTTATGTTTATTTTTTTAGTTTTTTTGAGGTTTAGATGTTTATTTTATTTTTTTTAGTTTTTTAAGTTTTATTTTAGTTTATTTTAGTTTTATTTTAGTTTAGGTTTATTTTAGTTTATTTTAGTTTAGTTTAGGTTTAGTTTATTTTAGGTTTTTTAGGTTTTATTTTAGTTTAGTTTATTTTAATTTAGGTTTATATTTTATTTTTTTATTTTTGGTTTATTTTTATTTTTAGATTTTTTTATTTTATTTTATTTATTTTTTTTTTTTATTTTTATTTTTTTATTTTATTTTAGGTTTATTTTATTTTTATTTTACATTTATTTATTTTATTTAGGTTTTATTTTAGGTTTATTTTATTTTATAGGTTTAGGTTTTATTTTATTTTATTTTAGTTTTTTTATTTTATATGTTAATTTATATTTAGGTTTAGGTTTAGGTTTTAATTTAACTTTCAATTTATTTTATTATTTTATTTTATTTAGGTTTATGTTTTCTTATTTATTTTATTTTTAGTTTTTTTTGTTTAGGTTTAGGTTTTAGTTTTATAGGTTTAGGTTTTGTTTAGGTTTAGGTTGGTATTATTTTAGGGTTTAGTAGGGTTTGGGTTTAGGTTTTAGGGTTTAGGGCAGTAGATTTTAGGGTTTTAGGGTTTTTTTATTTGTTTTATCTTTAAATTGTTTTATTTTTTAAATTAAGTAAACCATATTTTGATTATTTATTTATTTATTATTTATTTCAATTTATTTTATTTTATTTTTTATTTTAGGTTTGTTTTAATTTATTTAGTTTATTTTATTTAGGTTTATTTAGTTTTATTTATTTAGGTTTACTTTTATTATGTTTTATTTTATTTTATTTTAGGTTTAGGTTTTAATTTTTAGGTTTAGGTTTTATTTTATTTTTAGGTTTAGGTTTATGTTTTTATTTTAGTTTTATTTTTAGGTTTATTTTAGTTTAGGTTTATTGATTTATTATTATTAGGTTTATTTATATTTAGGTTTATTTTATGTTTAGGCTTATTTTTATAGTTTAGTTCATCATAGTTTAGATTATTTATATTATTTTAGGTTTAGTTTTTAGTTTAGTTTATTTATTTGTAGTGTATTTTGTGGGTTTATGTTTTATTTAGTTTTATTTTATTTTATTTTAGGTATTTTATATTTTAGGTTTAGTTTTTTATATAAGTTTTTATTTTTAGTTTAGTTTAGGTTTTATTTATTTTATTTTAGTTTAGTTTTTATTTTTTTATTTTATTATATTTAGGTTTAGGTTTTAGTTTATGTTTTTATTTTATTTTATTTTTCATTTTATTTTGGTTTAGGTTTTCTATTTATTTTATTTTAGGTTTATTTTATTTTTTAGTTTAGGATTTGGGCTTAGGTTTTAGTTTTTTAATTTAGGTTTATTTTTTTTTATTTCTAGTTTAGGTTTACTTTACTTTAGTTTATTTATTTTATTTAGTTTAGGATTTAGTTTATTTTATTTTGGTTTAGGTTTTAGTTTTAATTATTTTATTTTAGGTTTAGGATTATTTTATTTGGTGTTTTATTTTATTTTAGGTTTAATTTATATTTTTAGTTTGGGGTTTGGGTTTTATTTTTGTTTATTTCTAGGTTTTATTTTTTAGGTTTAAGCTTTTATTTAGTTCTTATTTTATTTTAATTTATGTTTATTTTAATTTGATTTTATGTTTATTTTTATTTTATTCAAATTTTTTTATTCTTAAGTTTTATTTATATTATTTATTTAGTTTATTTATTTAATTTTATTTTATTATTTATTTATATTTAGTATAGATTTTTATTTTAGGGTAGGTTTTTGTGGTTTAAGTTTAGGGTTTAGGTCAGGTTTAAGTGGAGTTTTAGTTTTAGGTTTGTGGTAGCACAGGAGGGTCAGTAGAGGTTTTAGGTTAATAGTTAATGGTAGGCTCATGGAGGGCCTGGGTTAGGGTTTTGGGATCTAGGGTCCTTGGAGTAGGGAGGGTTCAGTTTTGGGAGTTTTTGGGTTTAGGGTTTAGGGTTATTAGTTTTTTTAAAAGCAAACCCGAGGTTTAGGTTTTTAGTTTATTTTTTATTTATTTAGTTTATTCATTTTATATCTTTATTTATTTCTTTATATTTATTTATTTTAATTTAGTTTTTATTTTAGTAGTTTTAGGTTTAGTAGTTTATGTTTTTTTGGTTTAGTTTATTTTTATTTTATTTTTTTTAAGTTTAAGTTTATTTTTTTTATTTTAGGTTTAGTTTAAGTTTTATTTTATTTTTAGGTTTAGGTTTTAGGTTATTATTTTAGGTTTATTTTTTAGGTTTTTTTTAGTTTGGTTTAGTTTTATTTTATTATTTTATTTTATTTACTTTAGGGTTTAGTTTAGTTTATTTAGGTTTAGGTTTAAGTTTTATATATTTTAGTTTAGGTTTACATTTATCTTATTTTTTTTTATTTTATTTTTAGATTATTTTTATTTTTTAGTTTAGATTTGGGTTTTATTTTATTTTTATTTTAGGTTTAGGTTTTATTATTTTTTTATTTTTTTTTAATTTATTTAGATTTTATTTTTAGCTTTATTTTATTTTATAGTTTATTTTAGTTTTTTATTTATGTTTAATTTTTTAAATTTTTTTATTTTGTTTTTAGGTTTAGGTTTTTGTTTAGTTTTTTTTTTATTTTATAGTTTTATTTTGATTTTATTTTATTTTTTTTATTTTTTGTACATTCTTTATTTGTTTTTTTTATTTAGGGTTTTAGTTTTGGTTTTTTTTAGGTTTAGGGTTTAGGTTTATTTAGGTTTTTTTTTTTATTATTGCAGATTTTATGTTTAGGGTTTGTGGGTGGGTTGGGATTTATTCAGGGGTTTAGTATAGGGTATTTATAGATTTTAGGGTTTTGATTTTTTGGGTTTTGGGTTTAATTTTTAATTTATTTTAATTTTAAAATTTTTATTTATTCTAAATAAAGTAAACTCATATTTAGTTTATTTAGTTTATTTTATTTTATTTTAGTTTATTTTTTTAATTTAGGTTTATTTATATTTTATTTAGTTTAGTTTATTTATTTTACTTATTTTTTAGGTTTAGGTTTATTTATTAGTTTAGTTTTATTTTTATTTTATTTTTCTAGGTTTAGGTTTTATCTTTATTTTCATGATTAGATTAAGGTTTTTATTTTATTTTTTAGGTTTAGGTTTTATGTTTTTGTTTTTTTTAGTTTTATTTTAGTATTCTTTTTTTTAGGTTTATTTTAGTTTATTTTATTTATTTAGTTTAGGTTTGGTTTAGGTTAGTTTAATTTATTTTAGATTTTAGTTTTATTTATTTTAGTTTAGTTTATTCTAGTTTAGGTTTAGGTTTATATTATTATTTAGTTTTATTTTTTTTTTAGTTTATAGGTTTTTTTTTATGTTGAATTTTGAGATTATTTTTTATGTTTAGGTTTTTTATTTAGTTTTATTTTATTTTATTTTAGGTTTATTTTATTTTTATTTTAGGTTTTATTTTATTTTTTTTATTTTGGTAGTTTTAGGTTTTATTTTTTTTATTTTTTTTTATTTTATTTTTTTATTTTAAGGTTTATTTTAGTTTTTTATTTTTTTTAGGGTTAATTTTATTTAGTTTAGGTTTACATTTAGTTTATTTTATTTTTATTTAGTTTAGATTTAGGTTTAGTTTATTCTGGTTTAGATTTACTTTTAGTTTATTGTAGTTTATTTATTTTAGTTTAGTTTATCTTTTAGTTTAGTTTATTATTGTTATTTTAGGTTTAGGTTTTTTTTTTTTAGGTTTAGGTTTTATTTTTTATTTATTTTAGGTTTATTTTGGTTTAGGTTTTATTTATTTATTTTATTTTTTTTTTTATTTTAGGTTTTATTTTATTTTATTGAAGATTTTATTTTTTTAGTTTATTTAGTTTTTATTTATTTTATTTTAGTTTAGTTGTTTTTTTTCTTATTAGGATTAGGTTTTAGTTTATGTTTATTTTATTTTATTTTTATTTTTATTTTGGTTTAGGTTTTTTATTTATTTTAATTTTAGGTTTTATTTAATTTCTTAGTTTCAGTTTTAGAGTTTTGGGTTTAGGTCTTGGTTTTATTTAGTTTTTATTTTTAGGTTTTATTTTAATTTAGATTTAGGTTTACTTTTTATTATTTTGGTTTATGATTTGTTTAGTTTTTTTAGGTTTAGGTTTTGGTTTAAATTATTTTAGTTTAATTTATTTTATTTAGGTTTAGTTTATTTTATTTTATTCTAGTTTAGTTTTATTTTTAATTTTTTGGTTTTATTTATTTATTTATTTTAGTTTATTTTGGTTTATTTTATTTAATTTTTATTTTTTTTTATTTTTATTTTTATTAGTTTATATTTTTTTAGTTTATTTTATTTTATTTTATCTTATTTTATTTTATTTTTCTTTAGGTTAGGTTTTAGTTTAGGTTCTAATTTAATTAAAATTTTTATCATGTAGGTTTGATTTTATTTATTTAGTTTATTAAGAGGTTTATAGTGGTAGGGTGGTGGTTGGATTTAGGTTAAAGTGGGGTGTGATAGGATTTGATTAGCTTTAGGGTGGTTAATTTAGGAGGTTTAGGGTGGTCAGGGTAGGGTTGTGGTAGGTCATGATTTAGGGTTAATAGGGTTTGTGGAGTGGTGTGAAGTTTAGGCCTGAGTGGGTGTGGTATGAGATTATGGTCCATGGTAGGTTTAGAGAGGTAGTTCATTTTAGGTTAGTTGTGGTTTAGGTTTTGATTATGGTAGAGGGTTTTTAAAAAATTAAGCAAGCAGGTTTAGGTTTTTTAGTTTTAATTTATTTTCTTTAGGTTTTATATTTATTTATTTTAGTTTAATTTTAGGTTTAGGTTTAGGTTTATGTTTATATTTTAATTTAGTTTTATTTTATTTTATTTTAGTTTAGGTTTTATTTTTTAGGTTTATGTTTATATTTTATTTTAGGTTTAAGTTATTATTTTAGGTTTTTTTTTTATTTATTTAGTTTAGTTTAGGTTTATTTTATATTTTATTTTATTTACTTTAGTTTAGTTTAGTTTATTTTAGTTTAGGTTTAGGTTTTATTTATTTAGTTTAGTTTATTTTATTTTATTTAGTTTTAGGTTTTTTAAGTTTAAAGTTTAGGTTTCATTATTTATTTATTTTTATTTATTTTTTAGGTTTATTTTTTAGTTTAGTTATTTTAGTTTTATTTTATTTTATTTTATTTTATTTTATTATATTTTATTTTATTTGTTTATTTGTTTAGGTTTTATTTTATTTTTATATTATTTAATAGGTTTAGATTTAGGTTTTAGTTTAGTTATTATTTTATTTATTATTATATGTAGTCTTTTATTTTATTTTATTTTTAAGTTTAGGTTTTTAGGTTGGTAGAGGTTTAGTTTAGGTTTAGGGTGGTTTAGGTTGTGGGGTGAGTTTTGATTTAGTTTAGGGAGTTTAGGTTTATTTAGGGAGGTTTAGGGTTTAGGGTGAGTTTGGTTTAGGTTTGGGTTTAGGTTTTAGTTTAGGTTTAAGTTTAGTGGTTTAGTGGAGTTTAGCATTTAGGGTAAGGTATTTTTTATTATTTATGGTTAGGGTTTATGGTTTAAGGTATATGGTTTATGATTTAGGTTTAGGGTTCAGGTTTTAAGTTAGGGTTTAGGGTTTTGATATTTTTTTTAACAAGAACAAATTCAGATTCAACATTTCTTCATTTTGATTTCATCAATCAAGTAACCCACCAATTTCTTTAAGACACAAGTGACGACATAGATAAAAAATGAGCATGCATAGCAAATAAAAAACCCTAGATAACTAGGGTCTCTAAAGACATATTCCATAAGCAAGCAGATCGTATCATTTTTTCTATTTCTATAGTTCCCATCAACCACCTCCTCCTCGAGTAGGGGATCCACATCATATCCCATTTCCTCCCCACCACCATGGCTATAACCTCCATCGCTCCCGCCTCCATAACCATCACTACTCCAACCACCCTCCATATCCACCCAGCCTCGATCTAGACTAAGCCTTTGACAAGTGATGTTCCGTCATGGGTTATCCTGAGGGTTTAGGTTTAGGTTTATTTTAAATTTATTTAGTCACGTTTAGTTTTAGGATTTGGTGTTGTGGTTTAGGGTTAGGAGGGTTTAAGTTTGGGTTTAGCATTGGGGTTTAGGGTTTAAGTTTTAGGTGGTTTTAGTGTAGAGGGTTTAGGGTTTGGGTCAGGTGGGTGGATTTAGGAGATTTAGTTTAGGGTTTGGGGTTAGGATTTTATGGTTAGGGTTTAGGGAGAGGTTTATGGAGTTTGTGGTTATAGTTTAGATTAGGATTTAGGTTAAGGTAGGGTTTGGGTTTAGGTTTTCTTTTAAATTTAAGTAAACCTTTATTTTATTTATATTTATTTTATTTATATTTAGTTTAGTTTATTTATTTTAGGTTTATATTTTAAGTCTAGTTTTTTTTAAATTAGTTTAATTTTTAAGTTTAGGTTTAGGTTTATGTTTATTTTTTAGTTTAGTTTTATTTTTATTTTATTTTGTAGGTTTAGTTTTTTTTATTTTTAAGTTTAGGTTTAAGTTTTTTTTATTTTTTTTTAGGTTTAGGTCATTAGTTTTTATTTTAGGTTTATTTTTAGGTTTTATTTTTTTAATTTAGGTTTAGGTTTACTTTTAATTTAATTTATTTTATTTAGTTTAGGATTTTGGATTAGTTTATTTTAGGTTTAGGTTTAGTTTTATTTTAGTTTAGTTTATGTTAGGTTTATTTTATTTATTTTATTTTATTTTATTTAAGGTTTACTTTTATTTTAGTTTAGGTTTTATTTTATTTATTTCTAGGTTTTAAGTTTAGGTTTATTTTTTATTTTTAGGTTTTTTATTAGTTTTATTTTATTTTATTTAGGTTTATTTTATTTATATTTTTGTTATGTTTATTTTATTCTTGTTTTATTTTAGTTTAGTTTAAGTTTATTTATTTTATTTTAGTTTAATTTTATTTTATTTTATTTTAGGTTATTATTTAAATTAGTTTATTTTGTGGTTTTGGGTAGTTTAGGTTTAGTTTGGGTGTGGGTTTGGGGTGTGGATCAGTTTAGTTTAGGGTGTGGTTTTTAGGGTTTAGTTTAAGGGCTCAGGGTCAAAAGTGGTTTAGTGGTGGGATTAATAGGTGGGTCATGGATTTAGTTATGATTTTAGGGTTATAGGTTATTAAGTTGTGGATTTAGGTTATTTTAGGTTTAGGGCAGGGTGGCTAGGGCCTGGGTTTAGGTGTTTAGGATTTAATGTGGTTTAGAGTTTTAAAAATTAAGCAAACCGACAGTTTAGGTTTATTTAGTTTATTTATATCTATTTAGGTTTTTTTTTTATTTATAATTTATTTCATTTTATTTATTATAGTTAAAATGTTTTATTTTAGTTTAATTTTAGCTTTAGGTTTAGGTTTATTTATTTTTTAGTTTAGTTTATTCTTATTTTATATTTAGGTTTAAGTTTTATTTTTTATTTTAGGTTTAGTTTAGGTTTTATTTTATTTTTTTAGGTTTATGTTTAAGTTTTGTTTAGGTTTATTTTAGGTTTTATTTTTAGTTTAGTTTAGGTTAATTTTAGTTTATTTATTTTATTTATTTTAAGTTATATGGTATTTTAGTTTAGGTTTAGGTTTTATTTATTTTAGTTTAGTTTATTTTATTTATTTTATTTATTTTAGGTTTAGTATTTTAGGGTTTAGTTTTATTATTTATTTTATTTTAGGTTTTTTTTATTTATTTTAATTTATTTTATTTTTATTTTACATTTAGGTTTGATTTTATTTTGTTTTTTATTTTAAAGTTTATTTAATTTTTTAGTTTAGGGTTTTAATTATTTTATTTTAGTTTTGTTTTATTTTTATTTTATCTATTTATTTTAGTTTAGCTCGTTAGTTTAGTTTTAGTTCTATTTTATTTTATTTATTTTATTATATTTTAAGTTTTTTTATTTATTTTATTTTATTTTAAGTTTTATTTTGTCCAAGTTTAGGTTTAAGTTTTTGTGGGTTTAGGGTTTAGTGGTGGTAGGTTGGGTGTGGTCAAGGAGGGTTTGGTATGGTTGGTAGGTCAGTTTGGCTCTGAGCTAGTGGTCAGGGCTCATGGTTTAGTAGGTTTGGGTTTAGGTTTAGGGTCAGTGGGTGGGGTTAGTCTAGGTTTGGGGTTTAGGGCTCTTTAAAGTTTAGGGTTTTAGGTTTAAGTTTTTAGGATTTATTGGGGTTTAGGGTTTAGGTTTATTTAGATTTTAGATTTTTTAATTTATTTTATTTTTTATTTTTTTTATTTTCTTTATTTTTAAAATTAAGTGTTTACAGTTTATGTATATTTATATTATTTTTTATTTATTGTAGTTTATTTTTTTTATTTTTATTTTAGGTTTATTTTATTTTATTTAGTTTGTTTATTTTATTTTAGTTTTATTTATTTTATTTGGTTTTTTATTTTAGTTTGTTTTATTAGTTTATTTATTTAGGTTTATTTTTATTTTATTTTTATTTTTATTTTATTTTATGTTTAATTATATTTTTTATTTTATTTTAGTTTAGGTTTATTTTATTATTTTATTTTATTTTATTTTAGTTAGGTTTAGGTTTATTTTATTTTTATTTTTTATTTATTATTTTATTTATTTTAGGTTTATGTTTTTTTTATTTTATTTACTTTATTTTATATTTATTTTTTTAGTTTTATTTTATTTTATTTATTTTATTTTAATTTAGTTTATTTTATTTATTTTATTTTAGTTTTATTTTATTTTACGTTTAGTTTAGGTTTTAGTTTAGGTTTTATTTTATTTTATTTATTTAGGTTTTTTTTATTTTTAGGTTTTATTTAGTTTTAGGTTTTTGGGTTTTAGTTTTAGCTTTGGTAGGGTTTAGGGTTTATGGTTTTAAGTTTAGTTTTAGGGTTTATCAGGGTTGGGGTTTTAGTTTAGGGTTTAGGGTTTAGGTTTAGAGTGGGATTTGGGGTTTATGGTTTTAGGTTTGTTTTAGGGTTTGAGGTTTAGGGTTTAGGGTTAGTTTTAGGATTTATGGTTTAGCGTTAGGGTTTTTTATTTTTTTATTTTATATTTTTAGGGTTTAGGGTTTACATTTAGGGTTTATGGTTTAGGTTTTAGGTTTAGGTTCATGCTTTAGTTTAGGGTTTAGGGTTTTTGGTTTTTTTTTATAGAACAAGTTCAGATTCAACATTTCTTCTTTTCAATTTCATAAACCAAGTAACACACCAAGTTCTCTAAGGCACAAGCGACGACATAGATAAAAAATGAGCACGCATAAAGCAAATCAAAAACCCTAGATAACTAGAATTATTTCTACTGTAAAACACAGTTCCATAAGCAGCAGTTCGGATCGACTGTTCTTCAATTTCTCTAGTTCCCATTAGAACCACCCCGACCTCTCGAGTAGCAGGATCCACCATCATATCCTCGATCTCTCCCTCCACCACCACGACGACTGTAACCTCTGTCATTCGTCCCTCTTCCGTAATCACCATTGCTCCGACCACCACCTCAATATCCACTAGCACCTCCAAATCCCCCACCACCACTGCG
The DNA here is from genome assembly GCA_021442155.1 of Cymbidium sinense. Lineage (NCBI taxonomy): Eukaryota > Viridiplantae > Streptophyta > Magnoliopsida > Asparagales > Orchidaceae > Cymbidium > Cymbidium sinense. Next base: position 13,950,822 of record CM038214.1, read on the forward strand.
ATAACTATCACCACGGCCTTCACCTCCACTGCCAGATCTAAACTGATCCTAGTTGATGATGTTCTTGCCTTCAATGTTCTTCCTATTCTTAGGTTTTTGGTTTAGATTTATTAGGTTTTAGGGTTTAGGTTTATTTTTTAATTTATTCAGTTACTTTTGGTTTAGGTTTAAGGTTTGGGGTTTGGGTTTAGGGTTTCTTTTTTAAATCAAATGATTTCATAACAAATAAGAAATTGCCAAATTAAACAAGACATTATCCTCTAACAACTAATAAAACAGGATAAAATAAAATGCAATTCAAAAATTAACAAAAATAGTATTTCACAAAATAATTTAACTCCGAGAGATAATAAAATTTTATTTGATAGTAGGCCAACAAATCTTCAAGTCAATCCCATATCATCATCGATTCCTCACAGTTCTTTCCTTCTTCTCTCCACCACGAGTGAGAGTGAGAGAGTGAGTACGAAGCATTAGGCATAGCCACAACAAATTTACTAGATCTTTCAAATACTCTTAACCTTCTCACCGCGGTATGTAATCGGCAATCGATGATGAGGACATTCTTGTAAGCATTGATGAACATGGGGCACCGCAACAAGGGTGGGATAAGAGGGGCTAGAGAGAAGTGATCATTGAAAGCCTACCTAAAAACTTTCAATGAGATCATGTTTAATGAGGTCAAGTACCTCAGGGCTGAACACCAATCCATCATCATACACAGACTGGACGATAAGGCCATAAGAGAATGGCCTAATCCCCAGCTTAACGAAGAGTGCAGCCTCTAAGGATCCCACCTTATCACCTTTTTTAATTACCTTAATCGGGGTGATAAATTCAACAATAACCTTATTGATCTTAGTTAGGATTTTAAGAATCTAGAAGAAAGAAGTCTGTGAAGGATCTAGACCGGTGTTGCCTGGAGGAACCACAACACCAATAGGTGCAATAAGAGCAACACGGGCAAGAGCACCAACTTTGTATTTCACAACCTTTCATAAAAAATCAACAAACCGGGTTTAGGGTTTTGGGTTAATGTTTTTAGGTTTAGGGTTTAAGGTTAGGTTAGGGTTTTGGGTTTAGGGTTTGGTTTGGATTTAGGTTTTTAGGCATGTTTATTTTTTGGGTTTAGGGTTTAGGGTGGGTTTAGGATCAGGTGGTGTAGTTTGGTTTAATGTTTAGGTTTAGTTTTAAGGTTTAGGTTTAGCATTTAGGGTGATTTAGGGTTTAGAATTTAAAAAAATTAAAAAACCAGTAGGTTTATTTAGTTTATTTATTATTTAGTTTGTTTTATTTTATTTCAATTTATTTATTTTTATTTTTATTTTAGTTTATTTATTTTAAATTTCTTTATTTTAGGTTTTTTATTTTATTTTAGGTTTAGTTTTAGTTTACTTTTATTTGATTTTTTATTTTATTTTTTAGGTTTTAGGTTTTATTTATTTATGTTTAGGTTTAGATTTTATATATTTTATTTTAGGTTTATGTTTTAGGTTTTTTTAGGTTTATTTTAGATTTTATTTTTTAGTTTAAGTTTAGGTTTATTTTAGGTTTAGTTTAGGTTTAGTTTATTTTAAGTTTAGATCTAAGTTTTATTTATTTTAGTTTACTTTATTTAAGTTTAAGTTTAGGTTTATTTTATTTTTATTTTAGGTATATTTTTTTTTAGTTTTGGGTTTAGATTTTATTTATTATTTATTTTTAGATTTATTTTTTAGGTTTAGGTTTTTATTTTATTTTATTTTAAGTTTATTTTATTTTTATTTTACATTTAGTTTTATTTTATTTAGGTTTTTTAAGGTTTATTTTATTTTTTAATTTAGTTTTGGTTCATATTTATTTTATTTTAGTTTATTTTTATTTTTATTTTATTTTATTTTAGGTAGGTTTAGGTTTTATCTTAGGTTTTATTTTATTTTATTATTTTATTTTATTTAAGTTTATGTTTATTTATTTATTTTATTTTTAGGTTTTATTTAGTTTTCGTTTAGGTTTTATAGGTTTTTATGGTTTAGGGTTTAAGATTTTAATTTAGGGTTTAGGGTTTTATGATTTAGGGTTATAGGATTTTGGGTTTAGGGTTTAGATTTTAGGGTTTAGTGTTTTGGCTTTAGCATTTAGGGTTTAAGGTTTAGGTTTTAGGGTTTTGGTTTTTTTTAACTAAAAGGAATTTATTGCTCAGAAAAATAGGTACAAGAAGACCATATTAGAGACTAAACTCAAGAAGAAAGAAACTACTGCTCAAATGAGGTACAAGAAAATCCTAAAGAGTTTAGTCCCTAAACTAATACATCAAAGAGCAATAAAGAAAAAAACAAAGACAAAACTACGAAACCCTAGTAAAAGGTAGTAAAGGGGAAGAATCCACGGAGCTCCAAAAGAACCTCGAAAGAGATGAAGATCCATAAGAAATGGAAACGAACCTATAACTAAAGAAAACCATCTAAGAAAAAAGAGACCATTAGTAAGACTCTATAGCTCTCCAAGAAGAAGAAAAGACCAATTGAAAAAAAGAACCTACAACCTGAAGAAATCTCAGCCAGAAGGAGATCAAAAAACACAAAGAGAAAAAAACTCAGATATGAGAAAAGAAGGATAGTCATAATAATGAGGGGCATCAAATCCTAAGTGTATCCACATTCAAAGAAGGGTTACAAATAGGTAGAGTCACCACCAAAAAATATCAAGGAAAAATCCATCATATCATCATAGCCATCCCAAAAAAGAAAAATACAAACCTATCATAATAACCCACCAAACAAAAGTGAAGCTAAGGAAACAAAAAGAGATAGGATATCAACAGATAAAATTAACATAAGGCTATCCTAAGAAAACCAAATATGAACACCTCTTAAAAAAGAGGGAGAAAAGAAGCTCATAGCCCAAAAAAAAAGAAAAGAGCCCTCAAAGACAAAGCCAACAGAGCCCACAACAACACCAATCCAATGCCAAAGGCACCAATAGACCACAACAACACCAATCCAAAGCAACAAGGCACCAACCAAAGGAAATGAAACAACCAACAGAGTACACACAACAGGCACCCAAGAAAATGGCCAGAGAGAAAAGTGAACCAAACCAACCAACAAAAAAAAGAAGAAGTCTAGCAATATCTAAAATAAATAGCTAGAGAAATAACCAACCAATGGACAAACCACATGCCAAGAACAAAAAGCCCAACCTACCACCAACAAAGAAAGCAAAAGCACCAACCAAAGAAATGCAAGCCAATAGGAACAAAGCCACCAGCATAAAACCAACCAGTCAAAGGGCACCAAAAAAAGCCCAACACACAAGAAGCTAGAAACTCCAAGCCAAAATAAGGAAAATTAGCCAAGAAGGCAATACTCTAGCTAGCAAGAAAACACACAACAAAAGCCAACAAACAGAGAAAAAACAAGCCAAAAGGAAAAACCTCCCAAAGACACGAGAGATTATTTCTAAGAAGCTTTAAAATAAGTAACCCTCAAGTGAGGAGGGGTAAATCAACACTTTTCTTCTTTTTCTTCTTATAAATAGTTTATAACCATGCCCTTTCTCCAAAAAATATCCATCCAAAATGAATCGTATTGTTATAAAAGGCATGGGGATCAGAAGCTATCAATTTCAAATAAGAGCAATCATCCACAACATTAGACAAAGGAAAATCAAATATTATGCATTTCAATTAGAAGTTCAAGAAGGAGCAAAAATAGCTTTATTAAGAAGAAAATTATCAATATTTTCACCTTCCAATAAAATCTAAAGAGTATCCTCCCTATCCTCATTCATAAAAGATGCAAGAGAAGCATAATCCAGATTTTCAGTATAATCTTCATGTAAGGGATTAAAATAAGATTCAAATCACTTAGAAAAATATAACATATTACTAAAATTATGAATAGAATTACCAGGCATAGAAAAACCATCATTTAGATCTGAAATAGAACTATTAACAATGAGAGAATTGGCACAGGTATCTAAACCTTATTTTTTAAAAGAAGGATCACCAATATTAACAAGATTGTGAGGACCAAAAGTTAAAATATCAAAAATAAGAACTTCTTTTTCACCACCATTCTTAATCAAAGAAGGTAAAGAAATAGTCTCTTTCCCATGATCTAAAGAAAAAATAGGAGAAAGAGAAACAACATCCAATTTATTGGAAGAAATGGTGTTAGCATCAATAATACTCAAACAATCATAATGAAAGGACTTATGCACGACATCCAAACCATTAGAATCATTAACCACAACCTCTAAAGTCTTCCCATTAACAAAATAATCTAAAGAAACACTTAGAGCATGATTATTAGTTAAAAGATTTTCAAAATCATAAAAATTACTTTCCGCATTAGACAAATCATTAATAGGTAAAACTTTTTCAGAAGATTCAAAAATTTGGTTTTGTAAAACATCATAATTTTGAAAAGCATATTTTCAATTATCCAACTTAAGAGAATCATCAATTTTTTCAGCAATTGAATTCTGGTTTTCTTCCTAAGAGAGGGATAATAAAGCATCAAAATTTCATGCCCATGAATCTTATAATGATTACAAAAAATGGGAAAGTTCTCAAAATAACTTTCTAAAAATAATCCATTTGAACCCAACAAAATTTCATTTGGATATTTTTAGTAATATCAATCACTACAAGAATTCTAACAATAGGTTTAGAAGAAGTTGTTGCTTGATCAACTTGCAAAGGCTGACCAAAAATTAACCCAATAGCATAAATAAACTGATGATTAAATAGATGAATCCTAAAGTTAGGTAAAGAAATCCAAATGGGAACATATATGACTCTTCATTAACATCAAACATAGGCGTCCAATTCAGAATACACATTTGACAATTAGAAACATAGCAAGAATGCCTAGAAAAAATTAGTTTGTAATCAAGGTCATTAGAAAGTTTAATCTGAACATGCCTTGCATCAATTAGCCTAATAGGACAAGATCCAAATAAATTTAAGCTATCAAAAAAAGAAAGAATATCTTTCATCTTTGGCCGTTTAAATGAAAACTTTCTGATCAAAGAAAAAGTAAAAGGCTCAGCTAATCTTTCAATATCCTCATTTGAAATCATAATTACTGGAATACCTTTAAAAGTCGTATGAAGCAAATTCAAAAGAGGCTCGGTGGAGGAATTCTTACCAGCTAAAGCCTGTTTGAAAGATTTAGTAATAATAGTTAATTTAGAGGTAGGGATACCCAAAAAATTTGATGCCCAAGCTAGATCCATCGGCACAAAGGATTTAACCCATGGATTTGAAGAAGCCAACACCATGACAAGAGCAGGTCAAGATTAGCCCAAGGTAGAGAGAAAGTACTCAAAAACTCACCAAGAACACGATGGATCCCAAAAGCACTCAATTAGGGTTTAGTTTAGTTTTAGGGTTTAGGTTTTAGGTTTAGTGTTATTAGTTATGATTAGGTTTTATTAGTTTATTATTATTTTATGTTTATTTTAGTTTGTTTAGTTTTAGTTAGGGTTATTTTTTGTTTTATTATTATTTTTTTAGGTTATGGGGCATAGTTTATTTTATTAGTTTATTTAGTTTTATTTTATTATTTTATTTTATTTCTTTATTTTAGTTTATTTTAGATATTTATTAGTTAGTTTGTTATTTCTTTTATTTTAGTTAGTTATTATTATTAGTTTATGGTTTTATTAGTATTTAAGTTTTAGTTATGTTTTGTTTTATTAGTTAAGTTTATTATTTATTAGTTTATTATTTTAGTTATTTGGTTAGGTTTATTAGTTTTTTATTATTATTATTTTAGTTATTTATGGTTTAATTTTATATTATTATTAGTTATATATTATTTATTATTATTTTTAGTTAAGTTAGTTTGTTTATTATTCATTTTATTTTTAGATTAGTTTTTTTTTATTAATATTAGTTTTATTATTATTATTATTTAGCTTATTTTATTTATTAGGTTTAAGGTTTAGTTATTATTTAGTTATTTATTACATAGTTTATTATTAATTTTATTAATATTAGTTTATTATTAGTTAGTTATTATTAGTTATAATTATTATTATTTTTTATTATTAGTTATTATTTTAGTTTTATTATTATTATTATTATTATTATTATATTAGTTATTATTTATGTTTTTTATTAGTTAGTTTTATGGTTTATTAGTTTTAGTTTATGGTTTATTTTAGTATTATTTAATTATTTATTATTAGTTATTATTATATTATTAGTTTATTAGTTTATTATGGTTATTATTATTAATTTTTAGTTTGGTGTTTATTTTTTATATTATTATTAGCTAGTTTTATTATTTGGTTATTATGTTTATTTTATTAGTTATTTTATTATTTTATTAGTTTTATTTTATAGTTATTTAATTTATTTATTAGTTAATATATTACTATTACTTAGTTATTTAATTATTTAGGTTTATTTATTAATTAGTTAGCTTTATTAGTTAGTTTTTTTAGTTATTTATTATTTATATTGTATTTTTGTTTATTATATTTATTAGTTATTATTATTATTATTATTTTTTAGTAAGAGTTTTATTAGTTTATTGGTCTTATTAGTTTATTAGTTAGTTTTAGTTTAGTTATTATTAGTTTATTAATTTAGTTATTATTATTAATTTATTAATTTAGTTATTAGTTATTTTAGTTTATTTTATTTGTTATTATTAGTTTTATTACTTAGTTTTGTCTCGCTTATTTAGTTTTATTATTATTATATTATTATTTTAGTTATTATTATTATCATTATTATTATTTTAGTTAGTTTAGATATTAATTATTTTTTTTTTAGTTATTACCATTATTATTAGTTCATTATTTTTTAGTTTTATTAGTTAATTTTATTTAGTATTATTATTTATTATTTTATTAGTTTTAATTTTAAGTTTAGTTAGAATTTATTATTTTATTTTATTATTATTATAGTTTAGTTATAGTTTAGTTATTAGTTTTATTATTATTGTATTTTTTTAGTTATTATTAGTTTAGTTTAGTATTTTTTTTATTATTAGTTATTAGTTTATTATTTTAGTTAGTTTTATTTTAGTTTATTATTATTATATTATTAGGTTTGTTTATTTATTATTAGGTTTAGTTTATTTTATTTAGGTTTTATTTATTATTAGTTTATTATTATGTTTTTTATTATTATTAGTTATCAATTATTTGTTTTATTTTATTATTTAATAGTTTAGTTTAGTTATTATTAGTTTTTTTATATTATTATTTTTTAGTTATTTTATAGTTTGGCCATTTTAAGTTGGATTTAGTATTAGTAGTTTTAGTATTAGTTAGTTTATTATTTAGTTTTATTAGTCATTTAGTAGTTATTAGTTAGTATTATAGGGTTAGTATAGTTTATTATTATCTATAGTAGTTATTAGTTATATATTTTATAGTTAATAGTAGTTGTATATTAGATTAATTTATTGATAGTTATTTATTTTAGTAGTTTATTAGTTTATATAGTTATTTAGTTTAGTAGTATTAGTTTTTAGTTATTATTAGGGTTAGGAGGGTATGGGTTGTGGAGGATAGTGGTTTAGGTGTAGGAGGTTTAGGAGGTTAGTGGTATTTTAGGGTAGGTTTAGTGTTAGGTCATTTTTATTTTTTATTTTATTATTTTTGTGGGTTTAACACTACCATTGTTGGTCCCAAGTCTATGCAAAAGTGGAGGGTTGTAGTGGTTGACTGAAATTTGTCAAATAATCATGACATGAATCCTTTAAATCATTGTGTTAATGCTAGGGCCTTCCCGGAGAATGACTTTATGGCTTGAATATAGTGAAAAATGTGCTAGAGTCACATCTACGGGTTAAGGTTAAATAAGCAAGGGTTCCCACATTATGGATGCGGCAAAGAAGTTAGTCCATGAAACTAGAATTAGGTTAGATCTTGGTATATAGGTACTCTTTGGTAAATTAATGGAATTAATAGATATTATGGTTCATAGAAAGATAAATATTTTATGTGTTCAGAAACTAAATGGGTTGGTGAGAAGGAGATTGATAGTTTAGGTTTTAAACTTTGGTATTCGTGTAAAAGTGAACTAGAAATGGTGTAGGTGATTATAGATAAAAGTTTGAAGGATAATGTTATAAGTATTAATAGATGTGGAGATAGAATTATAGCATTAAAGATTATTATTGATACTAAGCTTATTAATGTTATAAGTGTCTATGCTCCTCAAGTAGGTTTGGAGGTAAGCTCAAAAGAAAAATTTTGGAATGAATTAGAGGGATTAATACAAAAGATACCTCTTGAAGAAAAAGTATTTATTGGGGGAGATTTAAGTGGACATGTTGGAAGAGTGGTAGAAGATTTTAAAAGTATTCATGCTGGTTATGGATTTGGAGTGACTAATGAAGAAGGTAAGACTATATTAGATTTTACCTTAGCTTATGATTTTGTAGTTGCTAATACTTTATTTAAGAAAAGAGATGAACATATTATTACTTATAAAAATGGATCTAGTAAACGCAGATTGATTATTTTCGATAAGAAAAATAGATCGCTTAGATTGTAAAGATTGTAAGGTCATTCCAAGTGAAATTTTAAGTACCCAACATCGACTATTAGTTTTAGATTTTAAGATGAAAGGTTGTAAGAGAAAAATAAATTAAATTATTGTCCTAGGATTAGATGGGGACACTTAAAGAACACAAATAAAAATATTTTTAAGAGCAAGCTACAAGAAATTAGAATTTGGGATGTTTATAAGGAAGCTAATGTAATGTGGGAAAAAATATTAAGTGAAATTAAGCAAGTTTCTAAAGATGTGCTTGGAGAATCAAAAGGAAAAACTTCTTTTAATAAGAATAGTTGGTGGTGGAGTCAGAGTGTGCAAGAAAAGATAAGAAATAAGAAGCATTGTTATAAAACTTGGTTTAGATGTCAAAACTGAGAATTGGGAAAGATATAAAGTGGCCTCAGAGATTCTAAGAAAGCATGATGCAAAAAATTTAGCTTTTAGTGATTTATACAATAGAATAGATACCAAAGAAGGTGAAAGATGTATGTATAAGTTAGCCAGCCAAAGAGATAGGAGAAGTAAAGACATAGTTCAAGTGAGGGTTTAAGGTTTAGGATTTAGGGTTTAGGGTTTAGGGTTTAGTTTTTTAAAAAAATTAAGTAAACTGATTGGTTTAGGTTTATTTATTTTAGTTAGTTTATTTTTTTATTTTAGTTTAATTTATTATATTATTTTTATTTAAGTTTATTTTTTATTTTTAGTTAGTTTAGTTTGTTTATTTTAATTTAAGTTTTTTAGTTTAGTTTATTTTTTAGGTTTAGGTTTAGGTTTATGTTTATTTTTATGTTTAGTTTTATTTTTATTTTAGGATTTAGGATTTTTAAGGTTTAGGGTTTAGGTTAGCTTAGGTTTTAAGGTTATAATATGGTTCAAGGTTTAAGGTTTATAGTTTATGGTTTAGGGTTAGGGTTTTTTTAAAATTTTTTTAATTTTTTTTAAATTAAGTAACCGGTATGTTTAGATTTATTTAGTTTATTTTTATTTATTTAAATTTATTTGATTTTAATTTATATTTAAGTTTATTTTAATTTATTTAGTTTAGTTTATTTATTTTAGTTTAGGTTTTTTTATTTTAATTTATTTTTAGATTTAAGTTTATTTTAGTGTTTTATTTTAATATATTTTATTTAGGTTTTATTTTTATTTTTTTAGGTTTAGGTTTAGGTTTTTATTTTATTTATTTAGGTTTAGGTTTTAAATTTTTATTTTAAGTTTATTTTTAGGTCTTATTTTTTAGTTTAGGTTTAGATTTATGTTTAGTTTATTTTAGGTTTAGTTTTAGGTTTTATTTATTTTGGTTTAGTTTATTTTAGTTTAGGTTTAGGTTTAGGTTTATTTTATTTTCTTTAGGTTTAGCCTTTTTTATTTCTTTTTGATTTAGGTTTTATTTTTATTTATTTTTCAATTTTACTTTTATTTTTAGGTTTAGGTTTTATTTAGTTTTATTTTATTTTATTTTAGGTTTATTTTATTTTTATTTTAGGTTTCATTTTTATTTTATTTAGGATTTTTTAGTTTAATTAGATTTTTATTTATTTTATTTTAGTTTAGTTTTTATTTTTTATTTTAATTTTTTCTTAAGTTTAGGTTTAAGTTTAGGTTTTAGTTTATTTTTTTATTTTATTTTATTTTGGTTTAAGTTTTTTATTTATTTTATTTTTAGGTTTTATTAACTTGATGATTAGCTTTTTTAGATTTTAGGTTTAATTTAGGGTTTAGGTTATAGGGTTTGTGTTTATGGTTTAAGGTTTGGGGTTTAGGTTATGGTTAGGGTTTAGGTTTTAGTCTGTGGATTTAGGTTTGTGGTTCTGCTTGTGGTTTTACTTTTAAGATTTAGGGTTTAAGATTTGGAGTTTTTAGGGTTTAGTGTTTAGGTTTAAGGTTTAGGTTTTAGGTGGGTTTAGGGTTATTAGTTTTTCTTTTTTTTTCTTTTTAATAGAGAACAAATTTATATTGAACATTTCTTCTTTTCGATTTTATCAACCAAGTAACACACCATATTTTCTAAGACACAAGTGACGACATAGATAAAAAATGAGCACGCATATGGCAAATAAAAAACCCTAGATAACTAGAACCATCTCTACTGTAAAGACATAGTTTTGTATGCATTATCGATCAATTCATTCTTCTCTCTCCAAAAAACCAGAGACCTCTTTAGTAACGGGTTCCACCATCATATCAACATCCCTCCATAACCACCACTTCTTCGACCACCACCTCCATATCCCCGACCACCACAATGATAACTGCCGCCTCCACCTTCACCTCCACTGCCAGATCTAGACTGAGCCTGGTTGACGGTGATGTTCTTGTCTTCAAGGTTCTGCCCATTCTTAGGGTTTAGGTTTAGGTTTAGTTTATTAGGTTTTAGGTTTAGGTTTATTTTTTAATTTATTTAGTTACTTTAGGTTTAGGTTTAGGGTTTGTGTTTAGGGTTTAGTGATTAGGGATAGGGTTTAGGATTTAGGATTAGGATTTATCATTTAGGGTTTAGGGTTTTAAGGTTTATGCTTTTAGGGTTTAAAGTTTAGGGTTAAGGTTTAGGGTTTAGGGTTTAGGGTTTTTAGTGTGTAAAGATTAGGGTTTACAGTTTAGGGATTAGGGTGTAGGTTTAGGATTTAGGGTTTAGGGTGTAGGTTTTAGGATTTAGGGTTTAGGGTTTTTAGGGTTTAGGGTTCAAGTTTTAGTTTAGGGTATAGGGTTTTTGATTTTTTTTCAAGTTGAACAAATTCAGATTCAACATTTCTTCTTTTCAATTTCATGTAACACCAAATTTTCTAAGGGCGACAACATAGATTAAAATGAGCACGCATAGAGAAAATCAAAAATACTAGATAACTAGTACCTTCTCTACTGTAAAGAGATAGTTCCATAAGTGACAGATCTGGTGGGTCGTTCTTCAGTTTCTGTAGTTCCCTTCAGAACCTCCCCAACCTCTCAAGTAGTGGGATCCACCATCAAATCCCCGATCTCTCCCTCCACCACTACCACGGCTGTAACCTTCGTCAGTCCTCCCACCTCCATAACCACCACTACTCCGACCATCACCTCCATATCCACCAGCACTTTTAGATCCCCCACCATCACTATGATAATCGCCATCTCTTCCTTCAACTCTACTGCCAAATCTAGATTGAGCCTGCTTGACGGTGATGTTCTTGCCGTCGAGGTTATGCCCACTCTTAGGGTTTAAGTTTTTTTTAGGGAAAGTTAAAATTTTTTTACCTTAAAAATAAAGGATACAATGTCCTTAAAAGGGGTAAAGCTCAAATTTCTACTGCTCATAGAGCTACTAGAAACCTAAAGAGCTAAACCCCTATCTATGTACAATGAAAAAAAATAGAGCAAAAGGACTAGTTAAGAAAATAGTAAAAGGACAAGTTAACAACAGTTCACGATCCCTTTGAGAAGGAAAGATAAGCAAGATCCACATCAACAATACTTGAGTTGGTTGAGTAAAGATCATTCAATCTGTGAAGTTCCAACCTACAAAAGAAATCTGCAAAACACTACAAAGAAAATGGCCATAGCTCAAGGAAAAATGATAAAGTAAATAGGATGAGTAGTAACCATAAGAGCTCATATCCTCCACCAACAAAATAGCCAATAAAACCACCCAGGCTAGTAGCCAATAGGATGAGCAGTAGGAGAAGTCAGAGCAGCAGGAAAATTGACACCCAAATTGGGAAGCAAAATGAAGGAAAAATAGCTGCACCCAAGAGAGGATAACCAACCAGGAGCATACCAGAAACCCAACCAAAAGAACCCAACCAAAAGCATCTAAACCAACCATTAAGAATAGGCAACACATCTAGCCAGCCAACCAACCCAGACAGCCAAAATAGCCAACCAGCCTACTTAGCCAACAAAACCAATTAGCAATCATAGCTAATACAAAGCCCAAAAAGAGGGAAAAGAACAATAACAGACAAATCCACAACCCACCTAGAGATCTCTAAAATAACCAAGAAATAAAAATGTAGTCACCCAACCAAACTAGAAAAGGCAAAGGAGGACCACCCAACCACAAGCATCAAAACAATAAGAAAAGGAATAAGGCCAAAGGAAAACAAAACCCCATCCAAATTCAAAAGAGCAGATATTCACTACAAGGAGAAGATAGGGAGACAACAAGCACAGAGCAACTTACTCCAATTCATAAGGTAGATAGAACCAACCATCAGAAACCTCCAAGCCAAACCAGGAAAGGAGAACCAAGCCAGAAGAAGCCAATAGTATCCATGAAAAAATAACCACCCAAAATAGCTAGGCAGATGAAAGAAAAAAATAGTAGCAACTAGCAGAACCAACCATTGCATCCAAAAATCCAATTTGAAAAAGGCCACAGCTAGCCAAAACTAGAGGCAAACCCAAAATTCATTGGTAAAAAGGGTAGGCCAAAATTTTGTACAACACAACCCAACAGGAGACACAAAGCATGAGCCACAGAAAGAAAACCACCAGGCTCAGAGGATAGGAAAACCAATTAAAAATAACACCACTAAGACCCAAAAAATGGCCACGAAAGTATAAAATGGGGTAAAGTTGAAGGGGGATTAATTATAGAAATAAACTCACCAAATTAACTTCTTAGCGAGGGGAGCAAAAATACAACAAAAAATAGACTGAATAAAACCACCATAGCAAAAGATTAACAAAAGAACAAAAGGTTAAAATTTGAGGTAAGGTAGTCTAGTGTTATCTGGATTGACTAGACCATGCAGATGCTTAGGTATACTATGCTTATCAAATAAAGTGAGCTCATTTAATCACCTCCCCCCCCCAAATAGCTAGGAAATCAGCACAAGCATTACTTTCACAAAGAATGTGAGAAATTTTGTAGCAAACTTCAGAAAGAAGCTTTTTAGTGTGATTAAGAAGATAGAATAAGTCAGCATTTCCCATTTTATTATTATTATTATGCATATCAAGTAAAAAAAGAGCATCAACTTTAATCCAAATATTATAGAGGCCTTTGCTTAAATAAATATCAATAACTTTGTTAACAACAATGAGTTCAGCATAAATAACAAAATAAGCTTTAAGGTTTAGGGTTTTTGGTTTTTGGTTTTTTTTAACAGAGAACAAATTCAGATTCAATATTTCTTCTTTTTGATTTTATCAACCAAGTAACACACTAAGTATTCTAACACACAATCGACAACATAGATAGAAAGGCACGCATAGAGCAAATAAAAAACCTTAGATAACTAGAACTGTCTCTACTATAATGACACTGTTCCATATGAAGAAGATCATATTGGCCATTCTTCACTTTCTCTAGTTCCCATCAAAACCACCCTGGCCTCTCGAGTAGCGAGATCCACCATCATATCCCTGATCTCTCCCTTCACCACCACCATGGCTGTAACCTCCATCTCTCCTGCCACCTCCATAACCAGCATTGCTCTGACAACCACCTCCATATCCACCAGCACCTCTAGATCCCCCATCGCCACTGTGATAACCGCCACCTCTACCTTCACCTCCACTGCCAGATCTAGACTATGCCTGGTTGATGGTGATGTTCTTGCCGTCATGGCTCTACCCATTCTAAGGGTTTAGGTTTATTAGGTTTTAGGTTTTAGGTTTATTTTTAAATTTATTTAGTTACTTTAGGTTTATATTTAGGGTTTGGGGTTGAGGGTTTAGGGTTTAGGGCTTATGGTTTAGGGTTTAGGGTTTAGGGTTTAAGGTTTAAGGGTTTATGCTTTTAGGGTTTAGGGTTTATGGCTAGGGTTTTGGGTTTAGAGGTTAGGGTTTTTTAGGGTTTAGGGTTTAGGATTTAGGTTTAGGGTTTAGTTTTAGGGTTTAGGGTTTAGTTTTAGATTTTTATTTTAAGTTTTATTTTTAAGTTTAGGTTTAGGTTTATTTAGCTTTTTTTTTTATTTAGTTTAGGTTTGGTTTTAGGTTTAGGTTTTTATTTTTAGTTTAGGTTTAGGTTTATTTTATTTTTTATTTAGATTATAAATGTACTTCTTAGTTTAATTTAAGTTTTTTATTTAATTTTAGGTTTAATTTTTTAGGTTTAGGTTTTATTTAGTTTTATTTTATTTTATTTTATTTTATTTTATTTTATTAGGTTTATTTTATTTTATTTTAGGTTTACTTTTATTATATTTAGGTTTTTTTTATTTTTTAGTTTAGTTTAGGTTTATTAATTTTATTTTAGTTAATTATTTAATTTTTTAATTTATTTATTTTTATGTTTAAGTTTAGGTTTAGGTTTTAGTTTATGTTTTCATTTTTTTTTTATTTTTTTATTTTATTTTGGTTTTGGTTTTTTTCATTTATTTTATTTTTTTGGCTTTATTTAGTTTAGGTTTTAGGCTTTAGGTTTTAAGTTTAGTGTTTAGGATTTTTTTAGGGTTTAAGTTTTGGGTTTAGGTTCTGGATTTATTTTAGCATTTAGGTTTTTGTTTTTTTTTTAAATAGAGAACAAATTTAGATTCAACATTTCTTCTTTTGATTTCACAACCAAGTAACACACATGTTTTGTAAGACTATATGACATAAATAAAAATGAGCATGCATGCATAAGCACATCAAAAACACTAGATAATTAGAACTGTCTCTACTGTAAAAATGCAATTCCATAAGCACTTTATCAGGTTAGCCATTCCTCAATTTTTATTTATTTAGTTTTTTTATTCTCATGATAGTTTTATTTCTAGTTTAGTTTAGGTTTATATTTATTTTATTTGAGTTTATTTTTATTTGTTTATTTTATTTTTTTGTTAGGTTGTAGTTTCAATTTTTATATTATTTTATTTTTTCATATTATATTTAGGTTTATGTTTTTTACATGTTTTACTTTTAGGTTTTATTTAGTTTAGGTTTAGGTTTTGTGTTTTAAGTTTTTGTAGGTTTAGGGTTTAGGGTTTGTGGTTTATGGTGTGTGGACAAAGTTTAGGTGTGGTTTAGGGTTTAGTGTCAGTTTAGTGGGTTTTTTGTGATGGGTTTAGGGTTTAGGGTCATGGTTAGCTGTTTTGTGGTTTAAAAAAAAAACCATTGACCAGTTTATTTAGTTTATTTAGGTATTTTATTTATTATAATTTATTTTATTTTAATTTTTATTTATGATTACTTTTATTTTATTTAGTTTTTTTATTTATTTACGCTTACATTTATTTTATTTTATTTTAGTTTAGTTTAGGGAACGCTTTATTTTTTTATTTTAGTTTAATTTATTATATTATTTTATTTAAGTTTATTTTTTATTTTATTTAGTTTAGTTTATTTATTTTAGTTTAAGTTTTGGTTTAATTTATCTTTTAGGTTTAGGTTTAGTTTATTTATTTTTTATGTTTTATTTTTATTTTAGGATTTAGGATTTTGGGGGTTTAGTTTATGGTTGGTTAGTTGCTGCCATGTTATGGTTCAAGGTTTAGGGTTTATAGTTTATGGTTTTGGTTAGTTTTTTTTTTTTTAAATTTTTTTAAATTTAGTAAACTGGTATGTTTAGGTTTATTTAGTTTATTTTTTATTTATTTAAATTTATTTGATTTTTAATTTATATTTAAGTTTATTTTTAATTTTATTTAGTTTAGTTTATTTATTTTAGTTTAGGTTTTTTATTTTAATTTATTTTTTAGATTTAAGTTTATTTTTTAGTGTAGTTTTATTTTTAATATATATTTTAGGTTTAGGTTTATTTATTTTTATTTTAGGTTTAGTTTAGGTTCTCATTTTATTCTTTAGTTTAGTTTTAGATTTTATTTTAAGTTTTATTTTAGGTCTTATTTTTAGTTTAGGTTTAGATTTATGTTTAGTTTATTTAGTTTAGTTTTAGGTTTTATTTATTTTATTTTAGTTTTTTTCAGGTTTAGGTTTATTTTATTTTATTTTTTTTTAGGTTTATTTTAGATTTATTAGGTATTTTCATTTATTTTTGATTTTACTATTTTGTGGTTTAGCTTTATTTAATTTTATTTTATTTTATTTTAGGTTTATTTTATATTTTATTTTTCATTTATTATTTTAGGTTTTTTTATTTAATTAGATTTTATTTATTTTATTTTAGTTTAGTTTTTATTTTTATTTTATTTTTTTGAAGTTTAGGTTTAGTTTATTTATTTTATTTTATTTTTTATGTTTTATTTTATTTTAGGTTTTATTTTAGGTTTAGTTAGATTTTAGGGTAATGATTTTCAGGTTGTTTAAGGTTTAGGTTTATGGGGGGTCGTGGTGGTCAGGTTTGGGAGTTAGTTAGGTCTGTGGGCTAGGTTTTAGGGTTTAATGTTTAGGGTTTTAATGATTTAGGGTGGTTTAAGGTTTGAGTTTTAGTGTTTATAAGGTTTAAGTTTTAGGTTTAGGGTTCAAGTTTTAGCTTTAGGTTTAAGGTTTTTCTTTTTTTTTTCTTTTTAATAGAGAACAAATTCATATTGAACATTTCTTCTTTTCAATTTCATCAACCAAGCAACACACCATATTTTCTAAGACACAAGTGACGACATAGATAAAAAATGAGCACACATATGGCAAATAAAATACCCTATATAACTAGAACCATCTCTACTGTAAAGGCACAAATTTGTAAGCATTAGATCGGATCAACCATTCTTCAGTTTCTCCAGTTCCCAATAAAACCACCCCGGCCTCTTTAGTAGCGGGTTCCATCATCATATCACCGATCTCTTCGTCCACCACCACTATGGCTGTAACCTCCGCCACGCTTCCATACCATTCCATACCACAATTTTCACCTTCACCCACACCCCATATCTAACTAGTTTAGTATGGGGCTTTAGGTTTAGGGTTTAAGGATTTGGGTTTATTTTTACTACTTAGGTTTAGGTTTAGGTTATGCTTTAGGTTTGTGTAGGTTTGTGGTTTTAGTTTAAAAGGATTAAGGTTTAGGGTTTAGGGTTTAGGGTTCAAGTTTTAGTTTAGGGTATAGGGTTTTTGATTTTTCTTTCAAATTGAACAAATTCAGATTCAACATTTCTTCTTTTCAATTTCATCAACCAGGTAACACACCAAATTTTCTAAGGCAGAAGCGACAACATAGATTAGAAATGAGCACACATAGAGAAAATCAAAAATACTAGATAACTAGAACCTTCTCTACTATAAATTGATAGTTCCATAAATGATGATCTGGGTCGTTTTAGTTTCTGCTTCCTTCGTAACCACCCTATCCTCAGTGGGATCCACCATCAAATCCTATCTCTCCTCCACCACTACCACGTAACCTTCGCCTCCTCCCTCCATAACCACCACTACTCTGACCATCACCTCCATATCCACCAGCACGTCAAGATCCCCCACCATCACTATGATAATCGCCACATCTGCCTTCATCTCCACTGTCAGATCTAGATTTAGCCTACTTGACAGTGATGTTCTTGCCGTCAAGGTTCTGCCCACTCTTAGGGTTTAAGTTTTTTTTAGGGAAAGTTAAAATTTTTTTACCTTAAAAATAAAGGATACAATGTCCTTAAAAGGGGTAAAGCTCAAATTTCTACTGCTCACAGAGCTACAAGACACCTAAAGAGCTAAACCCCTATCTAAGTACAATGGAAAAAAATAGAGCAAAAGGACAAGTTAAGAAAATAGTAAAAGGACAAGTTAACAACAGTTCACGATCCCTTTGAGAAGGAAAGATAAGCAAGATCCACATCAACAATACTTGAATTGGCTGAGTAAAGATCATTCAATCTGTGAAGTTCCAACCTACAAAAGAAATCTGCAAAACACTATAAAGAAAATGGCCATAGCTCAAGGAAAAATGATAAAGTAAACAAGATGAGTAGTAACCATAAGAGCTCATATCCTCCACCAACAAAATAGCCAAAAAAAACCACCCAGGCTAGTAGCCAATAGGATGAGAGAGAGTCGAAAGTAGAAAATTGACACCTAAATTGGGGAGCAAAAATAAAGGAAAAATAGCTACACCCAAGAGAGGATAACCAACCCAGGAGCATACCAGAAACCCAACCAAAAGCATCTAAACCAACCTTTAAGCATAGGCAACAAATCCACCCAGCCAACCAACCTGACAAAAAATCCAAACTTACTACAAAAAAACTAATTAGCAAACATAGCTAATACAAAGCCCAAAAAGAGAAAAGAACAATAACAGACAAATCCACAACCCACCTGGAGATCTCTAAAATAACCAAGAAATAAAAATGTAGTCACCCAACCAAACTAGAAAAGGCAAAGGAGGACCTACCCAACCACAAGCATCAAAACAATAAGGAAAGGAATAAGGCCAAAGGCAAACAAAACCCCATCAAAATTCTAAAGAGCAAATATTCACTACAAGGAGAAAATAGGGAGACAATAAGCACAGAACAACTTACTCCAATTCACAAGGTAGATAGAACCAACCATCAGAAACCTCCAAGCCAAACCAGGAAAGGAGAACCAAGCTAGAAGAAGCCAATAGTATCCATGAAAAAATAACCACCCAAAATAGAAGGCATGAAAGAAAAAATAGTAAACTAGCGTAACCAACCATAGATCCACAATCCAATTCAAAAGACCCAACTAGCCAAAATAGGCAAACCCAAAATTCATTGATAAAAGGGTAGGCCATAATTCTATACAACTACAACCAACAAGAGACACAAAGCATGAGCCACAAAAAGAAAACCACCAGGCTTAGAGGATAGGAAAACCAATTAAAAATAACACCACTAAGACCCAAAAAATGGCCACGAAAGTATAAAATGGGGTAAAGTTGAAGGGGGCTTAATTATAGAAATAAACTCACCAAAAATAACTTCTTAGTGAGGGGAGCAAAAATACAACAAAAAATAGACTGAATAAAACCACCATAGCAAAAGATTAACAAAAGAACAAAAGGTTAAAATTTGAGGTTAGGTAGTCTGTTATCCGATTGACTAGTGATGCTTAGGTATGCTATGCTTATCAAATAAAGTGATCTCATTTAATCACCTCCCCAAATAGCAAGGAAATCACAAGCATTACTTTCACAAAGAATGTGAGAAATTTTGTAGCAAACTTGAGAAAGAAGCTTTTAGTGTGATTAAGAAGATAAAATAAGTCATTTCCATTTTATTATTATTATTATGCATATCAAGTAAAAAAAGAGTATCAACTTTAATCCAAATATTATAAAGGCCTTTGTTTAAATAAATATCAATAACTTTGTTAACAACAATGAGTTCAGCATAAATAACAAAATAAGCTTTAAGGTTTAGGGTTTTTGGTTTTTGGTTTTTTTTTAACAGAGAACAAATTTAGATTCAACATTTCTTCTTTTTGATTTTATCAACTAAGTAACACACTAAGTTTTCTAAGACACAATCGACCACATAGATAAAAAGGCACGCATAGAGCAAATCAAAAATCTTAGATAACTCGAACTATCTCTACTATAATGACACCGTTCCATATGAAGAAGATCAGATTGGCCATTCTTCACTTTCTCTAGTTCCCATCAAAACCACCTGGCCTCTCGAGTAGCGAGATCCACCATCATATCCCTGATCTCTCCCTCCACCACCACCATGGCTGTAACCTCCATCTCTCCTCCCACCTCACCATTGCTTTGACAACCACCTCCATATCCACCAACACCTCTTGATCCCCCACCGCCACTGTGATAACTGCCACCTCTACCTTCACCTCCACATCTAGACTCCACTATGCAGATGTTCTCCATGGTTCCCCCATCCCTAAGGGTTTAGGTTTATTAGGTTTTAGGTTTAGGTTTATTTTAAATTTATTTAGTTACTTTAGGTTTATATTTAGGGTTTGGGGTTGAGGTTTAGTATGGTTTAGGGTGGGTGGGGTGGGTTTATGCTTTAGGGTTTAGGGTTTATGGCTAGGGTTTGGGTTAGGGTTGGGTTTAAGGGTTTAGGATTTCAATTTAGGTAAGGTTTAGGGTTTAATTTTAGATTTTATTTTAAGTTTTATTTTTAGTTTATTTAGGTTTATTTTAGCTTATTTTATTTTATTTAGTAGGTTAGGTTTAGTTTATTTTAGGATTATGTTTAGGTTTTTATTTTTAGTTTAGGTTTAGGTTTATTTTATTTTTATTTTAGGATTATAAATGTATTTTTTAGTTTAGGATTTAAGTTTTTTATTTAATTTTAGGTTTAATTTTTAGGTTTAGGTTTTTATTTAGTTTTTATTTTATTTTATTTTATTTTATTTTTGGTTTATTTTATTTTTATTTTAGGTTTACTTTTTATTATATTTAGGTTTTTTATTTTGTTTAGTTTAGTTTAGGTTTTTATTAATTTTATTTTAGTTAATTATTTATTTTTTTAATTTATTTATTTTTAAGTTTAGGTTTAGGTTTAGTTTTATATTTCATTTTATTTTATTTTATTATTTTATTTTGGTTTTAGTTTTTCATTTTTTTTTTTTATTTAGTTTAGGTTTAGGTTTTAGTTATTTAGGGTTTAGGTTTTAGGGTAAGTTTAGTGTTTAGGATTTCAGGTTTAGGGTTTAAGTTTTGGGTTTAGGGTTCAGGATTTATTTTAGCATTTAGGGTTTTTTTTAAATAGAGAAAATATTTAGATTTAATATTTCTTCTTTTTAATTTCATCAACCAAGTAACACACCATGTTTTGTAAGACACAAGCTATGACATAAATAAAAAATGAGCACGCATAGAGCACATCAAAAACACTAGATAACTAGAACACCTCAGAAAACACAATTCCATAAGCAGTTGATCAGGCCAGCCGTTCTTCAATTTTTATTTATTTAGTTTTTTTATTCTCATGATAATTCTATTCTTAGTTTAGTTTAGGTTTATATTTATTTTATTTGAGTTTATTTTTTTATTTTTATTTCATTTTATTTTAGTTTTAAGTTTTATATATTATTTTTTTCTTATTTTATTTAGGTTTATGTTTTTTTACATTTTTATTTACTTTATTTTAGTTTAGGTTTAGGTTTCAAGTTTTTAGGGTTTAAGGTTTAGGGTTTTAGGGTTTATGGTTTAGGGTTAATGTTTAGGGTTTAGGGTTTAGGGTTTAGTGTTTTAGGTTTGGTTTTTGGGATTAAGGTTTAGTTTGTGGTTTGTTTAGGTTTTAGGTTTAGTTTGTTTAAAAAAAATTAGTAAACCAGTTTAAGTTTATTTAGTTTATTTAGTGTATTTTTTATTTATTATAATTTATTTTATTTTAATTTTTATTTATGATTACTTTATTTTTTATTTAGTTTTATTTATTTACTTTTTATTTATTTTAGTTTATATTTTAGGTTTAGGAATAGTTTTATTTTTAATTGAGTTTTATTTTAATTTGTTTTTAGGTTTAGGTTTTTTTATTTTTTTAGGTTTAGGTTTAGGTTTTTATTATTATTAGGTTTTATTTTAGTGTTTTTTAGTTTACTTAGTATTTTATTTTATTTTTAGGTTTAGTTTACTTTTAGGTTTGGTTTAGGTTTGATTTAAATTAGTTTATTTTAGTTTAGGTCTAAGTTTATTTTTTATTTTAGGTTTAGATTTTTAGTTTAGATTTAGATTTTATTTTTATTTATTTTAGGTTTATTTTTTAGCTTAGGTTTTATTTTATTATATTTTATTTTATATTTTATTTTAGGTTTGTTTTATTTTATTTAGGTTTTTTTAGTTTAATTTTAGGTTTCATTTATTTTATTTTAGTTTATATATTTTATTTTAGTTTAGTTTAGGTTTTAGTTTATGTTTATTTTATTTTATTTCATTATATTTTATCTTTTCTTTATTTTATATTTTAGGTCTATTTAGTTTAGGTTTGGTTTTAGCCTTTAGGTTTAGGTAAGGCAGGTCAGGGTTTAAAGGGGGGGGGGCCAAGGTAGGATTAGGGTCAGGTTTAGGGTTTAGGTCCTAGGGTTTAGGATTTATGGTTTAGGGTCCAGGGTTTTGTGGTTTATGGTTTAGGATTAGTTTAGGTGATAGGTAGTTAAGGGGTTTTAATTTACAAACCATAGGTAGGTTTATTTTAGTATATTTTTTTCATTTAGTTTATTTCTATTTATTTTAGTTTATTTTATTTATTTTTTATTTTGGTTTATTTTATCTTATTTAGTTTAGTTTATTTAGTTTAGAGGTATTTAATTAGTTTTTATTTTGTTTATTTTTAGATTTAGTTTATGTTTATTTTTAGTTTAGTTTTATTATTATTATTTTAAGTTCAAGATTTATTTTAATTTTTTTAAATTTTTTATTTTATTTCTTAGTTTTTTTTTAGGTTTTGAGGTTTATTTTAGGTTTATTTTTTAGTTTAGATTTAGGTTTATTTTAGTTTTTTATTCTATTTAGTTTAGGTTTAGGTTTAGTTTAATGTTTAGTTTTTGGTCTAGGTTTTATTTATTTTAGTTTAGTTTTAGGTTTATCTTATTTTTTTATTTTAGGTTTAGGTTTTTTTTTTTAATTTAAGGTTTAGGGTTCAAGGTTAGTTTTAGGGTTTAGGGTTTAATGTTTTTTCTAATTTAGGGTTTAGGGTTCAAAGTTAGTTTTAGGGTTTAGGGTTTAGTGTTTAGGGCTTTTTTCTAATTAAGTAAATTAGTAGGTTTAGGTTTTATTTAGTTTATTTAGTTTATTTTTTTATTTATTTATTTTATTTTATTTTTTTTTTCTTTATTTTATTTTTTAGTTTATTTATTTTAGGTTTATTTATTTTTGTTTAGGTTTTTTATTTTAGTTTATTTTCTAGGTTTAGGTTTAGGTTTAGGTTTCTATTTTATTTTTTTAGGTTTTGGTTTTAGGTTTTTATTTTAGGTTTATTTTTAAGTTTTATTTTTTCGTTTAGGTTTAGGTTTATTTTTAGTTTATTATATTTTATTTAGTATAGCTTTAGGTTTAAGTTTAGGTTTAGGTTTTATTTATTTTAGTTTAGTTTGTTGTAGTTTAGATTTAGTTTTATTTTATTTTTATTTTAGGTTTAGATTTTTTTTAGTTTAGGGTTTAGGTTTTATTTTTCATTTATTTTTACGTTTTATTTTTAGGTTTATTTTTAGATTTAAGTTTTTATTTAGTTTTTATTTTATTTTATTATAGGTTTATTTTATTTCAATTTTAGGTTAAGTTTTTATTTTATTTAAGTTTTTTTATTTTTTAATTTAGCCTAGGTTTTTATTTATTTTATTTTAGTTTAGTTTTTAATTTTAATTTTATTTTCCTTTTTAGGTTTAGGTTTAGGTTTTGGTTTAGATTTAAGTTTCAGTTTATGTTTTTATTTTATTTTACTTTCTCTATTTTATTTAGGTTTAATTTTAATTTATTTTTGATTTATTTTTTGATTTTATTTTTATTTTTATTTTTTTATTTATTTTATTTATTTATTTTATTTTACATTTTGTTTATTTTGTTTTTTAGATTTTTTATTTTAAGTTTATTTTATTTTTTAGTTAAGTTTAGGTTTTTATTTATTTTATTTAAGTTTAGTTTTGATTTTCTATTTTATTTTATTTTTATGTGTTGGTTTTGGTTTAGGTTTTTATTTTATTTTTTATTTATTTATTTTATTTTTTTAGGTTCTTTTTATTTTATTTTATTTTATTTTTTAGGTTTATTTTGTTATTTACGCTTTTTATGTTTTTGGCTTTTTTAAGGGTTTAGGTTTAGTGTTTAGGCTTTATGGTTTAGGGTTTTGGTTTGGGTTTGGGGTTTAGGTTTTATTAGGGTTGTAGGTTTTAATGTTTGGGGTGTAGGGTTTAGGGTTTTAGGGTTTTTTGGGTTTAGTTTAGGTTTAGTTAGGTTTATGGTTTAGGGTTTTGGTTTTTTTTTTAGAGAACAAATTTAGATTCAACATTTCTTTTTTTCGATTACATCAACCATGTCACAGACTGGGGAGGTAATTAAATGACCTCCTTGAGGCTAACTAAAGCCTCATGTTCCCAGGATGTCCAGACTATATACCCATTACCATTTAATTTTATATAAATCAACACATGAATAGAGGAAAGAGAACTGAACATTCCTACACTTAAGTTATAGGCACATGCATTTCTTATGTATTTATGACTAGAATCATAACACATTATTTTTCATTTATAAGCTTTTGAAAAATACATTTAGATTTAATAGTGATAATAGCCACACATATATTAAATTAAATCAACACATGCAAGCTTACATTAAGAAAATCCATTTTATTTTACTTGATTTTGAAAACATGGATGTATGAATTCAAATTACATGCCAAATTTAACATGATTGGAAAGAGGATAATCAAATATAAGCATGTGATTCATTCAACCAAACTAGTTCTTAAGGGCAATCATATCAAATAAGATTATTTAAAGTAAACCAAAGCTTTGTTATTAATTAAGTTTTGGATTTGATTTGATTTAAAAAGGAGAAGAGAATCATCACTTGTTTTAAACCCAGTCCCACATTAGTGATTTGATTTAATTTAAGGAAATGTAATTAAGTATATTTTATCGATTAAGTAAGTTGAACTTTTAATTAGATGAATTAATTAACCTTACCATGTCACCTTAAAGTAATTAACTAAATAATTATGATCTAACATGATATGCATGGAAAAAAAATTGCAATGATCCTAGAAAATAAAAGGGGTGTAATGCAATTGGCTCATGATTAATAGTTAATTAGATTAAGGGACTTAATTAATTACTCTTATGTTTTTCCCACATATGTGGACTAACCATAATTTCATTAAACTCTTTAGGTGCTGATCTAACGCCACTGAGTGAGGGAGAATGGAGTCTGCTCGCCATTGCTCACGGATAATGCGCTACCCGAGCAACTACAAAAGGATCCCACACCTTCACGACATCGATCAGAGGGGATCCAATAGTCAAGATCACACGAGATGCAAGTTATCCATAAAAAGCTTCAACCCATTTTTGCCTAAGGATTGGTTTCGAAAGCATACCACACTAGGGCTCATTGTGATAGACGGGAATGGCATTTTCCAATCGAGGAACAAGCTTGGGAGCTTAGGGAATGGCTCTAGCAGGTTGTCTTGGGTAGCTAGTGCTCCACGGAATGATTTTTGTGTGTGTTTGAGTGGAAACGAGGGGTGTATACCCCTTATCTTGATGATGGTTGGATGATGGCTTCTAATGATTGCCATCTGGAGTCTGGGTGGGGAGTAGGTGAGTTGGCTCGACTTGGTTGGTTGTGTGAGGTGCCAAGGAGGAATCATGGGTGTTGTATGGGTTTCAAATGCTCCAATGAAGAGGGTGAGGTGATTTACCATGGGTCATAATCCAACCACCCCTTAAGTCGCTGGGCAAAGGTCCGTAGGTGGACCATTGGGAGAGTACCAAGTGGCCAAAGAATGAAAATGACCACTTATATGGGTGATTTGTATCATGCCCTTAACCTAAGGGTAGAATGATTATTTGGCATTGGATTTGATTTGGATGATTTGAAAACATATGGGTACAACTTGACCTCCACTAGGAGGAAGAGGCTAGTTCGTGAGGGTGGGTGGAAAGCCTTATTATTGGCCACCCAATAGAAGATATGTCCCAACTACAAGGAGTACTGCTATCCATATAAACTTAGAATCTAGTTTATATGATGAGTCTTATATGGTTAGCACACTAGCCAGCTCTTCTCAGTAGTAGATTCCCTTGGAGGTGACACTTGAGCCGATAATGATGATGACCAAAGCAAAGCATAAGTGTGTCCATGTCTATATGTGAAATAGTTAGCATCATTGAGAATCTTAGCTAACCCCACTTTCCTCTCAAAAGTCGATGATTTGATATTAAGGAAGCCCCTAAGTCATCCATATGTGAAGACTGAGGTTCTTTAGAGCATCATCCTCAAGTTAAGTTGATGTAAAACTTGAGGATGATTCATATAAAGATTTAATAGAATTACCTTTTGATTTATACTTTGCTTGTGTACATAATTTAGCAAAGAAATGGTTAATCCCACATATTTGGTCAAAGCACAAGTCAGACTACTTTGAAATAATATGGAAGAACAAATGCAAAAGATCTCAATCAAGACTAGGACTAGAATTCGGTACAGTGGGTCCAATCAATGATGATGATTAATACTTAGTCCTCTCTAATCATTTGGAATTTGATATGTTTTTTCAAATCATATTAACTCATATGAGGAGCTATGCTTAGAAACTTCAGATGATCCAGATGATTTTGAAGTCAAAGATGCACCGCCATAGTTTTAAGATGAGATCACGTAAACCATCGAGCTCAAGGAAATCAACTTAAGAAGAAGATCCAAGCTACATACATTCTTTGTTGAACAAAATTGAAACCAATGACTTAGTTAGGCTATTCACCGAAGGACTTTGTATGGAGTTATGTAGATGGCTAGATTGGCTCCTTATATAGTGATCTATAAACTAGCAATAGAGCTGCATCGCTAACCATCAAGTAAGCTTCTAGACATGCGATTAGACATAATAATAATCATTTATGAAGTCAAAAACTATTCGATGTTGGCTTTATCCAGGAAGAAAAATACCTTACTTGGTTAGTTAGCATCATCCCAGTTAAGAAAAAGAATGGCCAAATTCACATATGCATTGATTTTATAGATTTAAATAAGTCATGTCCAAAAGATGAATTTCCACTACTAATCTCGATGACATTATGGATTGCCTCGCCATACAACCTTCTATTTTATGGATGGCTTGCCTAGATATAAACAAATAAAGATGACCCCCTAAAGAAGAAATAAACATTGATTTTAGAACCCCAATCAGAATCTATTGCTATTAGGTCATGCCTTTCAGTCTTAAAAGAGTCAAGGCTATACCGACTATGACTCTTATGAACTCATTCATCATCAAGTCAAGTGCTATGTCGATGAACTCATGGTCAAAAGTAGAAAAAAGTAAGACCATCTCTTTGAATTGAGAGTAGTTTTTGAACTTAAGACAATTTAACCTCAAAATGAACCCCCTAAAGTGTGCATTCGAAGAAGCTTCAGAGAAAATTCCTTATGTTTTTGTCTGACACCAGGAAATCAAAATCGATTTGGAGAAGATCAAGGTGATATTATAAATGCCACCCCCTAAAGTCTAACTCAACTCAAATCATTCCAAGGGTGATTGGCATATCTAAGATGCTTTATATCCAACCTAGGAAGATGTCATTCACTTGTAAAAGGATGCCAAGTTCAAGTGGGATGACAAATATGAGCATGCCTTCGAAGACATCAAGCATTACCTATGATGCCACCAGTTATAGTAGCGTTATCTTGCGCAAGCCACTCATACTTTACACTGCTGCATTAGATGACTCCCTTGGTGCTTTGTTGGCCCAAGCTAATGACAAAGGGAAGGAAAATGAACTCTATTACCTCGGCCATCCTCTAATATGTGCTAACGCTAATTATCCACCCAATGAGAGGCATTTCCTAGCTTTAATCTTTGTATCCCAAAAGCTACAGTACTACATGCTTTCTCATAAGGTGAACTTAATCTATAGGATGAATGCACTATAGTATCTCATGACACAACCAACACTATTTGGACGGTTGGCACAACGATCCATGATCATCTCGCAATTTGACATTACCTTTGTACCCTTTCAGGCAGTGAAAGGACAAGCGCTAGTGGATTTCTTAGTAGCACAATCACTTCCTACTGACTTTCCTCTTAGTGATGGTCTCCCCGATGAATAAATCATGAACTTAGGGAATACTAGCATTCACCATTAGGAGATGTGCTTTGATGGTGCAGCTTTTTCTCAAGGAGAAGAACCATAATCTATTACACCGGAAAGGGGTAGGAATAGTTCTCTTAACTCCATGATGTGATGAGATTCACATATCATCCAATCTTTGGACCAGTGAATATGAGGCTCTTATGTAGGTCTAGTTAGTTGTTACTCTAAGCATCCGAGAACATCAACATCTTGATTCTTATCTAGTTATCAACCAAATCCAGGTCCTATAAGGTTATAAAGCCCAAGCTCCATCACCACAAGTACACCATGGAGTTATTAGCCCAAATCCTAGAGGTTACCATTTATAAGATTCCTCAAGGAGAGAACATTGCTTTAGCCAAGCTTGCCAAAGAGTTGGCATGTCAGAGGATGAGACCATATCAATAAAGGTCCAAAATAGACAAGTCTTATCACTTATTGATATTGAACTCATCAAAAAGTACTCTCTTGAAGAGGAGGTTGCCATTTCTAAGAAGGACAAGGAGTTAGATTGGAGGCAACCATTCATGGATTACCTAAATAAAGCCAAACTACCTCAAGTGAAGTCCCAAGCCCATCAGATGAAGTAGAGCGCACTTTCCTATGCTCTTGTTGATGGTGTTTTGTACCAGTGATCTTTAAATTATATGTTGTTACATTATTTATACAAGCACAAAGCCCATAAGATCATGACCGAGGTACACTCAAGATTATGTGGAGCCAACCAATCCAATCTGAAGATGAAAGCCAAAATAAAGAGACTAGGATACTGCGGCTGATGATTAAATTGCATGGATACGACGGTGATGCCACTAATGTCAAATACACGGTGTGGTCCTACACCAACCACCCAACATTATACATCTTACATTGGCCTCATGGCCATTTGAGTTTTGTGGTACCAACATAGTGGGTCTGAATGATCCTCATTCTTCCAAGGGTCATCGGTTCATTTTATCTACTATTGACTACTTTTCCAAATGGGTGATAGCGATTTCTCTCAGAGAGGTCATAGTTCAACATGTGTTGTAATTTTTTAGGAACCATATCATATATAGGTTTGGAGTGCTCGATGAATTATATCGATATTGGTACTATAGTCAAGAGCACTGAGATCAACAACTTTGCATAGAGACACAACATATATTAGAGATATTCTACCATCAACTACATGAGGGTAAATGTCTTAGCAGAAGCCTTCAACAAAACTCTCATAGAAATACTAAAGAAGATACTCGATAATAACAAGCGATAGTGGCATGAGCAGTTAGTTGAAGCCTTGTGGGCCTATCGCACCACATATAGAACTCCAACTCAGTCTACTCCTTTCTTCTTAATGTATGGGTCCAAAGCCATTCTACCATTAGAATTCTAACTCCCATCACTAAGGATAGTTATGGGTAGCCAGATCATAATAGAGTAGAATGCCAAGTTGCTGTTAGAAGAGATCAAAAGATTGATGGAGAGACGCTTGAACGCATGCCAAAACCTTGAGTTTTATAATGCTAAAATGGTTCAAGATCACAACAAGTTGGTCCATCCTATAACTTTTTAAGTAGGAGAGCTTATTTTGTTCTAAGGAGACTGATTATTACCCGTTGTAAGATGGGAGATAAATTTGAACCCACATGGGAAGGCCTTTTTGCCATAGAGAAGGCATACCAAGGAGGATCTTATCAACTTATTAGTCATAAGGGAGAGCACCCAATTCTTCCAATCAATTGGCTCTACTTAAGTAAATATTATAAATCATGTTTCAATATAATTATCATCAATGAAAATTTCATTTTGAATTTAATCTCTTCCATGTTGAAAGAATTCTTATTTGTGAATCCACCACAATATGTTTAGGGTAGTTGTAAGGAACCCGAGTGGTGTTCTACCCTTCATCGACACAACATAAATATAAACTACACACAAATATATAAAACAAACACATATCTTTTGTCTCAGGATACTCTGAGTTAAGATAATGCCCCAAGTAGCACTCACTCAGTAGCTACTCTAGGTCGGGTTGATGTGCTACCCAATGTCACCCGTGGTCTTCTTGCTTGAAGGATGTAAGTATGCTATGCTTTCATTCCTTTGCTTGGCCACTACACCAACGCACCTTGTTAGTTTGGTAGGCCTTACTACATTAGTAGGTACCTCATGTTGGCTTCATTTAAGAGGATGTGAGTCTACTATACTTTCTTCTTGGATTAGCCTTCATGCATTGACTAGATTGAATATATTTGAGGTTTAGGATAAGTCCACTATCGGCTCCTTCCCTCATGACTACTTCAAGTATGGATCTAGTCCTTCCTTGGGTCTCCCGCTTAGTGCTCTAGGTCAGATAGAATCTATCCCGACAGCGATAGACTATCTCGATGATCAATTTCTCTTGGAAAGTTGTAAACCTACATGCTTTCTTTCCAAATTGATCATTGTACACCGACGAGCACCTTAGGTTGGTTGGTTCTCACTATGTTGACGGATACACCACTCATGCTAATGGATACACCTTAGGTTGTTTGGTTCTCGCACCTTAGGATACACCACTCATGGCAAATGTAAGTCTACTATACTTTCTCCTTATGTTGGCCATCGTACACCTAGAGGCTTTCTTTTAGGGCTCAGGATAATGCCCCTAGCAGCACCTTCCCTATGGGCACTATATTTGGATCACATCCTTTGCGACCCCATTTAGACACTACAGGGTTACTATCAAATTGGACAGTTCCGCATTCCTAGTAACCACCCTTGTGGTTGGAGAATCCATCCTATGGATGTGTAGATTCTCCTTTGGTCCACTAAATCTGAGATGGGTTAAGGCTGACATAGCCCCTTCTTAGAGTGGTCCCTCGCACACCAACAGGGTCCACACAAACATATAAATAAATATATATTCACATGGGGATTAGGAGGACACCCCTAGTGGTACTTTTTTAAAGAAGACATCCTATCTTTAGGGTAGTGTTAGCAAAACTCCCTATAAGAATCACCTTACTACTCTTGAGTTGATATAAGTCCCGACATTCACTCAGTAGTCTCTGTCGTTCTTGATTTGTTGTGCTACCAATAGGTCACCCTGGGTTATTCTCTCCTTTAGAAGATGTAAGTCTGCCTTTTTTCTAAGACAATTGTTGCAAAGGCAAACCCTTAGGTTGGCTAGCTCTACCCCATGGCCAATAGACTATTCCTTTGGATTTGTAAATCTAAGATAGGACAACTTCGATATAGCCCCTTCTCAGTGGGTCCATCGTACACCAACATGGTCCATAAATTAAATCTATCAAATTTGATTAAGCTCACATCTCCGTGGATATGCCCACAATTTGAAATCAAACTAAGCCAAACAAACCATATCAAATCACATGAAATTAAGATAAAATTAATCTGGACTACTTTTGAGTTCACATAAGTCCCCAACGACATTCACTCAGTAGTTATCCTAGGTCAGGTTCAATTAGTTATGCATCTAACAAGTCACCCCAGTGGTTATTCCTCACTTTGGAAGATGTAAGTCCTACGCTTCTTCTTGTTATTGTACAAAAGGCAACCCCTTAGGTTGGCTAGGTCTACCCACTGACTATCCCTTTGGATTTGTAAACCTGAGGTAGGTCAAGGTTGATATAGCCCTTCTCGGTGGGTACATCATCGGCGGTGTCCATACATTAACTCAGATTAAACCCAAACTAACTTTCCCTAATGGAGTTAAATCACACCCTTTTCCCTAGTGGAGCCCCAAATCATATATAAACAAGTCAAGCAAACAAATTAAATTCAAAACCAACCTCCTCAGTAGAGCTAAATTAAACCAACTCCCCTAGTAGAGTCAAATTAAAGAAATCCAACCAAACTCTTATCCAAAGCGGATACATCTCCAATCAAATATATGAAGTCAAATTAAAATCCCAATCCCTAGTGGATAGTTTGAACCTGCTTCTCTAGTGGAAGGTTCATATACCCGATCCCCACTGAGCCCATATCTCTAGCGATTTGGCTCAACATCAATTAAAATAAAACAAATTGATTCAATCTTAATCCCTAGAGGATTATAGATTCTTATACCTAGTGGATCTTCTTCCCATAAATCATATCATCAAATCGAATTCAAACCTTATCCCCATCAGATTTTCTTCTTCTATGCCCTCGACATAGACCCCTCACATGTCATGCCCAATGCATGTGTGATCCCCTAAAGGATCTCCCTCCATGTCCTTGACATGAAATTCTCATCAAATCTTATTTATTCTCTTATGCACACCTTTAATACTTCAACCAAAATCCTAATAATGTATTTGTTCAAATTACATCATCTTAACACTATAATCAACATTTTATACAAGCTCAAACTAACTATACAATATCATGCTAAATATATTATAGTGTGAATTAACACACTATATTATATTATAATATATTATGTTATATTATAATTTGCCATAATATAATATATTGTCTAACATTACACCTCAGAATCACTTAAAATTAACAAATAATAAAATTTTCTCAAAATATGATTAATGTTCATTTTAGATGAAAAATAATTAATTTTCTATTAGAAATGGTACAAAATAGCATAATTTTGGTGTTGCTTCTTGGTGTGTTACATGAATTTGGCCAAATTCTTCCATGTCAACTTTCAAATTAACATTTCTATGAGTTTTGACCCAATGTATTATAACAAAAGTAAAAAAAAACTAAAATGTATAATAACATTTAGTAACACACCACCACATTCATATATATGTGAAGGTATATTGTTATGTACATTATATATTAATATGATTTCATATAACATATTATCTTTCATTACACCTTAAAATGAATTAGTTTAAATAAAAAAAAATTATAAATTTTGGTTTAAAATTGAACATTTCTTTTGGATGCAAAATTCCATTCTTTTGATTAAATGACACACCATAGCACACCCCAATGATGTTCCCTAAAGCTTACTCTAAATTTGGCCAAATCTCATCATCTCACTATAAATCAGTATTTTTATAAATTATACCAGTATAAACTCCACTAAATCATACTATAATAAACTAAAATATGCTAAACACAAGTAGTAATACATAATAGTATGCTATAATGCATAATGCTACACTATGTTATGGCATCCTATATTATAATACACCATAACATATTATGTTATATTATATTGTAGATCACATCACAAGGGATTTCTTAAGATAAAAAATCATAAAATTAGTCTAAATAATAAAATAATATATATTTTAGTCATATCACTAACATATTTTAAATTTAAATAATCTATTATGATTCCATGCTCTAGTTATTATGAATTCGGCTAAATTCCACCCTTTTAAAGTTTAAATCAACATTTTTATAAATAATGCTAGTGTAGGCTCGACTGCATGATTATAAAATACTAAAAGAATTTAAAATGCATAGAATAATATGTTATGATATATGATGTTATCTTGTGTATACAACATATAATAATATTTACTTTAAAAATTTATAACATAAATAACACATTTAACATCTTAATATATAATGCTACCATTATACTATAATATATCATAATATGATTTAAGGTTATATTTATATATTCAAATCTCTAATAGTCAAGGAAAGTCTCTTGAAGACATATTCTTTAGCTACCATAACTATTTTAGGATTAGGTCATTCTTTAGATCTACTCCTAATGGCATCTTTATTTAAGGTTTATGGTTTAGGGTTTAGGGTTTAGGGTTATGGTTAAAGGTTATTTTAAGGTTTAGGGTTTAGGGTTTATGGTTTTGAGTTTATGGCTTAGGGTTTAGGGTTGTATGTTTTAGGGTTTTAGGTTTTAGGGTTTAGGGTTTAGGGTTTAGGGTTTAGGGTTTTAGGGTTTATGGTTTAGGGTTTAGGGTTTAGGGTTTAGGGTTTAGAGTTTAAGTTATAAGCTTTAGGGTGTTTAGGGTTTAGGGTTTAAGGTTTAAGGTTTAGGTTTTAAGTTTAGGGTTTTAGTTTTATTTTAAGGTTTAGGGTTTAAGGTTTTTTTTTAAATAAAGACAAATTCATATTCAACATTTCTTCTTTTCGATTTCATCAACCAAGTAGCACACCAAGTTTTCTAAGACACAAGCAATGACATAGAAAAAAAATGAGCACCCATTGAGCAAATCAGAAACCCTAGATAAGTAGAACCATCTTTACTATAAAGACATTGGTCCATAAGAAGCAAATTAGATTGGTTGTTCTTTAGTTTCTCTAGTTCCCATTAGAACCACCCCCCTCTCAATTGCGGATCCTTATCTCGATCTCTCCCTCACCACCACCGGTAACCTTCATCACTCCTTTCGCCTCCATAACCACCACTGTCTAGACCACCACCTCCATATCCACCAGTACTTCCAGATCCCCCACCACTACTGCGATAACATCTACCACCGCCTTCTCCTCCATTGTCAGATCTAGATTGAGCCTAGTTAACGGTGATGTTCCTTCCATCAAAGTTCTTCCCATTCTTAGGGTTTAGGGTTAATTTAAGGTTAGTTTAGGGTTCAGTGTTTGGTGTTAAAGGTTTACGGTTGTAAGTTTTGGTTTAGAGCTGAAGGTTTAGAGTTCAGAGTTTAGAGTTTAGGGTTTTAGGGTTTAGAGTTTAGGGTTTAGGGTATAGTCTTTTAGGGTTTAGGGTTTAGGGTTTAAGGTTTAGGGTTTAGGGTTTAGAGTTTAGGGTTTAGGGTTTTGAGTTTAGAGTTTTAGGGTTTAGGGTTAGTTTTATGGTTTCGGATTTAAAATTTAGGGTTTAGGATTTTGGGTTTAAGTTTTTTTTTAATTAAGTAAACTAGTAGGTTTAGGGTTATTTAGTATATTTTTTTATTTATTTGAGTTTATTCTATTTTTATTTTTATTCAGTTTAGTTTATTTATTTTGGTTTAGGTTTTTTTTAGTTTATTTTTTAGGTTTAGGTTTTTTATAGTTGAGTTTTATTTTTATTTTATATTTTAGGTTTAGGTTTTATTTTTTATTTTTAGGTTTAGGTTTAGGTTTTTATTTTATATTTTTAGGTTTAGGTTTTTGGTTTTTATTTTAGGTTTGTTTTTAGGTTTTAATTTTTAATTTAGGTTTAGGTTTATTTTTAGTTTATTTTATTTTATTTAGTTCAATTTTAGGTTTAGGTTTAAGTTTTATTTATTTTTAGTATAGTTTAGGTTTAGGTTTATTTTATTTTGTTTAATTTATTTTTTTTAGGCTTAGGTTTATTTTAGCATAGGGTTTTGGTCTTATTTTTTATTTATTTTTAGGTTTATTTTTTAGGTTAGGTATTTATTTAGTTTTAATTTTATTTTATTTTAGGTTTATTTTATTTTTATGTTAGGTTTAGCTTTTCTTTTTGTTTATTTAGTTTTAGTTTAGTTTAGGTTTTTATTTATTTTATTTTAATTTAGTTTATATTTTTTATTTTATTTTCTTTTTAGGTTTAGGTTTAGGTTTCAATTTTAGTTTATGTTTTTATTTTATTTTAATTTAGTTTATATTTTTTATTTTATTTTCTTTTTAGGTTTAGGTTTAGGTTTCAATTTTAGTTTATGTTTTTATTTTATTTTATTTTCTTAATTTTATTTTGGTTTAGGTTCGTTTATTTATTTTATTTTAAGGTTTTCTTTAGGTTAGATTTAGGTTTTAGCTTTTTTTTTAGGATTTAGGGTTTAGGGTTTAGGGTTTAGAGTTTGGGTTTAGGGTTTTGGGTTTATGGTTTTTCCAAATTCAATAATTTACAGATTTTTTCATCAGCAAGTAGCACCCCAGTTTTCTAAGACACAAGCGATGATATAGATAAAAAAATGAGCACGCATATAGAAAATCAAAATCTCTAGATAAGTAAAACTCTCTCTAATGTGAAGACATAGTTCCATAAGTATCACATTAGATCGATCGTTCTTAAGTTTCTCCAGTTCCCATCAGAACCAACCCCACCTCTCAAGTAGCAGGATTCACCATGATATCCCCGATCTCTCCCTCTGTCACCACCACGGCTGTAACTTCTAACGCTCCTACCACCTCCATCACCACCACTGCTCTGACAAACACCTCCATATCCACTAGCACCTCCAGATCCCACACCACCATTGTGATAAGCATTGTCGCCGTTTTTGCCTACATCGCTAGATCTAGACTAAGCCTAGTTGTCGGTGATGTTCCTGCTATCAAGGTTCTACCCATTCTTAGGGTTTAGGGTTTATGATTAGTTTAGTTTTTAAGGTTTAGAATTTAGGGTTTGGGGTTTAGGGTTTAGGGTTATAAGTTTTAGGATTTAGTGTTTAGGGTTTAGGGTTTAGGGTTTAGGATTTTAGGGTTTACGGTTTAGGGTTAGGGGTTTTTTATTTTATTTTTTTAATCTTTTTTATATTAGGTAAACTGGTAGGTTTAGGTTTATTTAATTTATCTAGTTTATTTTTTATTTATTTTTGTTTACTTTATTTTTTTATTTAGGTTTATTTTTTATTTAGTTTAGTTTAGTTATTATAGGTTTATTTATTTTTGTTTAGGTTTTTTATTTTAGTTTATTTTTTAGATTTAGGTTTAGGTTTAGGTTTATTTTTGTTTAGTTTTATTTTTAATTTATTTTTTAGGTTTAGGTTTTATTTTCTTATTATTAGGTTTAATTTTAGATTTTTATATTATATTTTTAGGTTTAGGTTTTAAGTTTTCATTTTAGGTTTATTTTTAGGTTTTATTTTTCATTCATGTTTAGGTTAATTTTTAGTTTATTTTATTTTATTTAGGGTTTAGGTTTATGTTTTATTTAATTTAGTTTAATTTATTTTAGTTTAGGTTTAGGTTTATTTTATTTTTATTTTAGGTTTAGGCATTTTATTTAGGTTAGGGTTTAATTTTTTATTGTTTATTTATTTTTAGGTTTTGTTTAAGTTTATTCTTTAGGTTTAAGTTTTTATTGAGTTTTATTTTATTTTATTTTATGTTTATTTTATTTTTATTTCATGTTTAGTTTTTATTTTATTGTTTTAGTCTTAGTTTAGTTTAGGTTATTATTTTTTCTAGTTTAGTTTTATTTTTATTTTATTTTATTTTAGGTCTAACTTTAGGTTTAGGTTTTAGTTTAAGTTTTTATTTTATTATATTTTGGTTTAGGCTTTTTATTTAATTTTTTAAAGTTTTATTTAGTTTAGGTTTAGGATTTTAGCATTTTAAGGTTTAGGGATTAGGCTTAGTTGAGGGTTTAAGGATTAGGGTTTAGCATTTAGGGTTTATGGTTTAGGGTTTAGGGTTTAGGTTTCAGACTTAAGGGTTTAGGGTTTAGGGTTTAGGGTTTAGGTTTTAGGTCTAGGGTTCAAGTTTTACTTTATTCTTTAGAGTTTTTTGGTTTTTTTAACAAAGAATAAATTCAGATTCAACATTTCTTTTTTTCGAGTTCATCAACTAACTAACACACCAAGTTTTTTAGACACAAGTGATAGCATAGATAAAATTGAGCACGCATGGAGCAAATCAAAAACCCTAGATAATTATAACTATCTCTACTATAAAGACACAGTTCGATAAGCAGCATATCGGATCTACCGTTCTTTAGTTTCTCCAGTTCCCAACAGAACCACCCCAACCTCCCGAGTAGCGGGATCCACCATCATATCCTCGATCTCCCTTACCACCATGTAACCTCAGCTCCTCTCACATCCATAACTTTTGCTCAGAACACCTCCATATTGACCACCTCCTCTAGATCCCCCATCACCACTATGATCACCACCTCGCCTTTGCCTCCATGATCTAGGTTGATGGTGATGTTCCTACTGTTAAGGTTCTTCACATTGTTAGGGTTTAGGTTTTTGTTTAGGGTTATTAGGTTTTAGGGTTTAAGTTTATTTTTTAATTTATTTAGTTACTTTAGGTTTAGGTTTAAGGTTTGAGGTTTAGGGTTTAGGGTTTAGGGTTTAGGGTGTAGGGTTTGGGGTTTTAGGTTTAGGGTTTTATTGTTTATGCTTTTAAAGTTTAGGGTTTAGAATTAGGGTTTAGGGTTTATTGTTTAGGGTTTAGGGTTTTAGGGTTTATGCTTTTAAGGTTTAGGGTTTATTGTTTAGGGTTTAAAGTCTAGGGTTTAGGGTTTACGATTTAGGTTTTTTTTTAATTAAGTAAATTGATAGATTTAGGCTAACTTAGTTTATTTTTTATTTATTTAGGTTGAATTTCTTTTATTTTTATTTAGGTTTATTTTTTATTTTTATTTAGTTTAGTTTATTTATTTTAGGTTTATTTATTTTAGTTGAGGTTTTTTATTTTAGTTTATTTTTTAGGTTTAGGTTTAGGTTTATGTTCATTTTTTAGTTTAGTTTTATTTTAATTTTTTTTAGGTGTAGGTTTATTTTTTATTTTAGGTTGAGGTTTTAGGTTTTATTTAATTTTTTAGGTTAAGGTTTAGGTTTTATTTTAGGTTATTTTAGGTTTTATTTTTCAATTTAGGTTTATGTTTATTTTTAGTTTATTTTATTTCATTTAGTTTAGGTTTAGGTTTTGTTTGTTTTAAGTTTAGGCTTAGTTTTTATTTATTTTAGTTTTGGTATAGGTTTATTATATATATATTTTTTATTTTAGGTTTAGATTTTTTTATTTTAGGGTTTAAGTTTTTTATTAATTTATAAGTTTATTTTTTTTTAGGTTTTATTTAATTTTAAGTTTTATATATTTAAGTTTAGGCTTTGGTTTTATTTATTTTTATGTTATTTTATTTTTTTAGTTTAGTTTAGGATTTTATTTAATTTATTTTAGTTTAGTTTTATTTGTTTATTTTATTTTATTTTAGGTTTAAGTTTAAGTTTAGGTTTTAGTGTAGGTTTTATTTTATTTTATTTTGGGTTTAGGTTTCTTTATTTATTTTATTTTATGTTTTATTTAGGCTAGGTTTAGGAATTTCGGTTTTTAGGGTTTAGGTTTGGGGTTTAGGGCTTACGATTGTAGGTTTAGGGCATATGGTTTGTTTTAGGGTTTAGGGCTTATAGTTTAGTGTTTATGGTTTAGGGTTTAGGGTTTAGGGTTTATGCTTTAATTTTAGGGTCAGTTTTAGGGTTTAGGACTTAGGGTTTGTGTTTTTTTATTTAGGATTTAGGGTTTAGGGTTTACAGTTTTTTAGGATTTAGGGTTTAGGGTTTAGGGTTTAGGGTTTTAGGGTTTATGCTTTTTTTAGGTTTAGGGTTTCTTGTTTAGGGTTTTAAAGTAGGGTTTAGGGTTCTGATTTAGGTTTTAATTAAGTAATCGATAGATTTAGCTTAGTTTATTTTTTATTTATTTAGGTTTAATTTCTTTTATTTTTATTTAGGTTTATTTTTTATTTTTATTTAGTTTAGTTTATTTATTTTAGGTTTATTTATTTTGGTTGAGGTTTTTTATTTTAGTTTATTTTTTAGGTTTAGGTTTAGGTTTATGTTCATTTTTTAGTTTAGTTTTATTTTTAATTTTTTTAGGTGTAGGTTTTATTTTTTATTTTTAGGTTGTGGTTTAGGTTTTTATTTTATATTTTTAGGTTAAGGTATTAGGTTTTTATTTTAGGGTTATTTTTAGGTTTTATTTTTCAATTTAGGTTTATGTTTATTTTTAGTTTATTTTATTTTATTTAGTTTAGGTTTAGGTTTAGTTTGTTTTAAGTTTAGGCTTAGTTTTTTATTTATTTTAGTTTTGGTATAGGTTTATTATATTTTTTTTATTTTAGGTTTAGATTTTTTTTATTTTAGGGTTTAGGTTTTATTATTTATTAATTTATAAGTTTTTTTTAGGTTTAGGTTTTATTTAATTTTAAGTTTTATAAATTTAAGTTTAGGCTTTGGTTTTATTTATTTTTATGTTATTTTATTTTTTAGTTTAGTTTAGGATTTTATTTAATTTATTTTAGTTTAGTTTTTATTTGTTTATTTTATTTTATTTTTAGGTTTAAGTTTAAGTTTAGGTTTTAGTTTAGGTTTTTATTTTATTTTATTTAAGTTTAGGTTTCTTTATTTATTTTATTTTTATGTTTTATTTAGGCTAGGTTTAGGAATTTAGGTTTTTAGGGTTTAGGTTTGGGGTTTAAGGCTTAGGGTTGTAGGTTTAGGGCATATGATTTATTTTAGGGTTTAGGGCTTACAGTTTAGTGTTTATGGTTTAGGGTTTAGGGTTTAGGGTTTATGCTTTAATTTTAGGGTCAGTTTTAGGGTTTAGGACTTAGGGTTTGTGTTTTTTTATTCAGGATTTAGGGTTTAGGGTTTACAGTTTTTTAGGGTTTAGGGTTTAGGGTTTAGGGTTTAGGTTTTCGATCTAAGGTTCATGTTTTAGTTTAGTGTTTAGGGTTTTTTTTTGTTTTTTTAGGTTTAGGGTTTTTTCTTTTTAGGTTTTATTTAATTTAGGTTTCGTTATTTAGCTTTTTAGAGTTTAGGGTTTAGGGTTTATCTTTTAGTGATTTATACAATAGATTAGATACCAAAGAAGGTGAAAGATGTATGGTTAGCCAACCAAAGAGATTGGAGATGTAAAGACATAGTTCAAGTGAGGGTATTGGGATGGAAATAATAAAGTGCTTTTCTTAGAAAAGATATTGAAAATAGGTGGATGAGGTATTTTGATAAACTTTTCAATGAAGGATAAAGTATGATTGATTTTTAACCTTAATACCCTAAACAAAATGAGAATTTCATTTTATCCTTTATTAGTAAATGAAGTTAGTGAAGCTTTAAGAAAATGAGGTAAGCTTTAGGATCGATAATATTCCAATAGATGTGTGAAAATGTTTAGAGATCAAGAATTTCTTTACAGATCTTTTAATGTTATTTTAAAGACAGATGCTAGATGAGTGGAGAAAGAGTTTGTTGGTTTTTATATTTAGAATAGGTGATGCACAAGAGTGTGCAAATTATAGAGGAATTAAGTTAATGTGCCATAAATTAAAATTATGGGAGAGAGTATGTGAGCATAGGTTACGATGTGATATAGAAGCTTCTCACAATCAGTTTGATTT
Source organism: Cymbidium sinense (assembly GCA_021442155.1). Classification (NCBI taxonomy): domain Eukaryota; kingdom Viridiplantae; phylum Streptophyta; class Magnoliopsida; order Asparagales; family Orchidaceae; genus Cymbidium; species Cymbidium sinense. The sequence goes on from CM038214.1 coordinate 13,991,846, forward strand.
CATGCCAGGTAGATCTACTATGGATGCTATACATTTGTTAAGAGGTTTGATGGAGAAGCATAGAGAAAGTAAGAAGGATCTACTTATGATATTTATGGATTTAGAAAGCTTATGATAAAGTCTCAAGAGATGTTCTTTGGAGAGTTCTAGGCAGAAAGGAGTTAATATTGGTTATATTCAAGTCATTAAGGATATGTATACTAGAGGCATTGTCCAAACACAAGGAGGATTGACAAAATATTTTCTATTTCAATTGGATTACATCAAGGATCAACATTAAGCCCTTATCTTTTACTTTAGTTAAGGATGTTCTTACGAGGCATTTACAAGAAGATGTACCTTGGTGTATGCTTTTCGATGACATTCTTCTTGTTGATAAGACTAGAGAGGAGTCCAAGAAACTTGAATTATGGAGGTCAACTTTAGAGTAGGTTTTCATTTAAGTAGATCTAAAAGAATATATGGAGTGTAATTTTAGTTGTAGAAGTTTTAGTGGTAGTGTTGTGACTTTAGGTGATCAAGTCATTAATAAGAGTGGCGATTGAGATATTTAGGCTCTATTGTTCAAAATGATGGTGAAATAGATGGAGATGTTATTAGTATTCAAGTTGGAAGTTGAAGTGGAGGAATGCATGCCTATTATGTGATAGAAAAGTTTCACTTAAACTTAAGGAAAATTTTATAAGATGGTGGTAAGACCTGCAATGACTTATAGTGCGAAAAGTTGGCCAATAAAGAGAAACATAAGACTAAGTTAAGTGTTATAGAGATGAGGATGCTCGAGATGGATGGCTTTTTAGAGATAGAATGCAAAATGAGTATGTTAGGAAAAAGTTAGTCTCCATTGGTAGATAAGATTAGAGTTAGGTTTGGCCACATAAAGCGTCAGTTATGACCGATTAAGAGAGTAGATGCATTAGGCCTTATGTTAAGAAAGGTAGAGGTAGACCTAAAAGACTTGGTTAGATGTATAAAATGATCTTAGTATAGAATTGAATGAGAATTTGACACATAATGGGACACAATGGAGCGAAGGATTTATACTAGTGGGATTAAGGCTTGTTATTATTGTTGTTGTTGTTGTTGTATGGTTTAGGGTTTAGGGATTTTTTGGGTTAGGGTTTAGGAATTAGAGTTTAGGGTTTAGGGTTTAGGGTTTAGGGTTTCAGTTTTAAGGTTTGGGGTTTAGGGTTTATGGTTAGGGTTTAGGGTTTTTAGGATTTTGGGTTTATGGTTTAGGGTTTAGGATTTAGGGTTTATATTTTAAGTTTATGGTTCAGGTTTTAGTTTAGGGTTTAGGGTTTTTGGTTTTTTTAATAGATAACAAATTCAGAGTCAACATTTCTTCTTTTCGATTTCATCAACCAAGTAACACAACAAGTTTTCTAAGACACAAGCAGCGACATAGATAAAAAATGAGCACGCATAGAGCAAATAAAAAACCCTAGATAACTAAAACCGTCTCTATGATAAAGGCATAGTTCCATAAGCAGTAGATCAGATCAGTCATTCTTCAGTTTCTATACTTACCATTAGAACCACCCTGACCTCTCGAGTAGCGGGATCCACCATTATATCCCCGATCTCTCCCTCCGCCACCACCATGGTTATTACCTTCGTTGCTCCTCCTGCCTTCATAACCACCTCTACTCTGACCTCCACCTCCATATCCACAGCACCTGATCCCCACCCTGCGATAAGCGCACCACCATTTAGACTAAGCTTAGTTGACGATGATGTTCTTGTCGTTAAGGTTCTTCCCATTCTTAGGATTTAGGTTTAGGTTTAGATTTATTAGGTGTTACGGTTTAAGTTTATTTTTTAATTTTTTTAGTTACTTTAGGTTTATGTTTAGGGTTTTAGGGTTTTAGATTTAGGGTTTAGGGCAAATTTTAGGGTTTAAGGTTTACGGTTTATAGTTTTTGGATTTAGGGTTTAGGGTTTTTTATGGTTTAGTGTTTAGGGTTAGTTTAGAGTTTAGGATTTTAGGGTTTAGGGTTTAGGGTTTATGGTTAGGGTTAAAGTTAGATATATTAAACTTAGCAAAGCAGATAAGGAGGTAACCCATCACAAGCCACCACTAAAAGCTAACACAGTTGCTAGAAGCAAACCTCACAATATGGGAAAAAAGAATAAACAGAGACCAAACAAAGGCAAAAGGAGGACCGTAGTTGATAAGGTCATTCACTAAAAGAACATGCAAATAACCAAAAACAATACTATCTAGAGGAACAGTAAGGCTACCATCAAGAATGTAAGGAAGCAAGGCAACCATCAAAACAGGAAAGGGAAGAGGTTCATCCACAATCCAGAAATGAAAATCCTAGTAGGTAGAAACCAGAAGATAAGAATGGGAAAGTAAGTAGTCGGTTCCAAACATAGACTCAAAAAGATCAAGAAAATTATAACAGAGTAAATACTCTTTTGACCAATCTAGCCAGTTAGAGCACCAAATCCAAACAGCCAGCAAAGTAGTCCACCTTGCAAGCCACCAAGACCGCCAAGGATTCAAATCAATAGACTTACAACCATCAGAATGAAAGATAGAAAGAGTCATCCAGTCACAATCATTGAAAAAATCCCAAGGGAAAGTCGTAGACAGCAGCCACCAATGTAAATCTAAGGACAAGAGAATCCAATTTAAACAGCTACATACAACAGCCAAAAATAGAAAAAGTAAGAGCTCTTTAGGATCACAAATAATCCAATAACCAAAAGGCAACAAATAAGAACACCCAGTAGAGTCATAAATGGTAAGTCCTAAAAACATCCAACCAGTAGTTTGCAGCCTTCAAGTTCATAACACAAATTAAAAATAGAACCTCAGTATTATAGAAGGCACACCCAATATTCAGAGGATATAATAATCCAGAAGCATCCAACCTTACACTCATCCAGAACAACACTAAAGAAAGGATAGATAGCCGCAGGAAAATAGTTCTCCAAGCTATAACCAAAACAAGAGCCTCAGGTCACACAACTCCTCTTAGTAGTAGGAGCAAAACTAAGAGCGAAAGGACAACAAAAAGCAACTAGAAAAACCATCCTGATCAGCAAACAACAAGGTGACAAAATAACCAGCCATAGTAGGAAGGTCATAAAAATAGCATGAGCAATACCTAGAAAGGGAAAAAACCTACAGCCAAGCAACATAAGCAAATAGCCAATCATAAAATCTAGAGCAAATAAAAAGGCTACAGAGAGAACCAACAAATAAAGAGAACCACACCAACCAGAAGACAAGCAAAACCCAATAGCCTCCACTCGTAAACACCTCTACCCAGTTGGGAGAGAAAACAAACTAGAAAATAAATATAATAGCAAAAATCAAAAATTGAAAGACAACTAACCCATCAAAGAATGGGAAGAAAGCAAGCTGGAAAATAAAAGTAGGTTGATGAGAAGAAAAAATCAAGACCAAATCATAAAAGAAAACCAAAAATATTCAAAACAATAACAAGGGAAAGCCAAAGCCCCAGAGGAAAAAAAGGCTAAAAGCTTCTAACATAAATACAAACCAATTTTATCAAGATTCACAAGACCCTTAATAGGAAAGGGATGTCATCATTAGAAAACATATGCAAAGAAGAAGACTTGGCCCCTAAATAAGAAAGTGAAGAGTTGGCTTCCTATAAATATGAGAAATTTGAAAATCTAGGTTAAGAAGCCTCTAGTATGATTAAGTAAATAATACACTTGACATTACCATGAGCATCGATTTGAGTAAATCTAAAGAAGGAGAGCATCAACTTCAAACCGGATCTTATGAAAAACTTGTTGTAAACAAATAGAAATGCCATGATGAAAGCCTTTGAGCTGAAGAAATAACACATAACAAGGCTCTAAGGGGCAAAAGTAGAGATAACCTTTCACTATGATCTCTCAAAATCCCACCATACCATAATAACCATTAGAAAGAGCAATCGGTTTTAACCTTAATGTAGTGATAATTAGGTTTAATCTAGTATATAATTTTTTTGGGTAGGAGAGACATTACACGGGGAAGGATAATCCCAAAATTCAAAGACTTGCACCCTTTAAAACTAGAGTGAGTAAGAGGATTAGCTTTGAAAAGAGACAAAATTTTATATTTGGCTCTAGCAATAATAATATGATAATTCATAGAATATTATGATGCTTAGCATCATTTCTATCCATCAAATATACCAAAGAATAGTAATAGCTAAAACAATTTTAACATGGCCCTTAGACATATGGGAGAAAGATGCTTCAAGAAGTTGCATAATAGAAAATGAACCATTAAAATGGAAAGTAATAAAAATATTATCATACCAATTCCACATTTTAGTAGCGATAGGACCATTCACAAAAACATGATCCACACTTTCAATGTGATAGCAACATTGACATTTAGAGGGGTGATGGAAACCTTTTTTCAGAAGAGTAGCATCCACAAGGATATACAGGGATATAATGCTTCAGAATGTGCCAAGTTAAAGCCGAGAACAAAGTAGGGACACTAATATTCCAGATTTCAATAAAAATCAAGGACTCTTTATATTTAAATATTATGAAATGCCAAACATCCTTAAAAATAAAATCTCTAGAAGAAGAATTTTATGGATTTTGTCAACGATCACATTAAGGACAAGGATATTCAATTGATCCACATCCCACTTATTATGAGTAATTAACTAATTAATCTTATGAATAATAGTGGAATGAATATTGAGTAGGGAATCAATAGAGCACACTAATTGTCTTTCAAAAGAAAGAGGAACTAGAATTGACACCCCAAGAATTAAGTTATCACATTCCATTTGATACTACAAAGTCTTCTCCGGAGAATCCCTAGATTTGAAAGCACAAATGAGGGATGTTTTCCGACAATATTTAGCATGCATAAACTTCGATCTGTAACTATGTTTATTTCTAAAATTCCACCACATTTTATCGGAAAAATAGTTGATAAAATCCTCTAAAGTTTTGCAACCCAAACCACCTTCATTATTAGGACCACAACTGTTTTGCCAACTATCCCAATGTAATCTTTTGATAGAAAAGTTAGATCCCCAAAAAAATTAATTAAAAAGTCTATTGATCCTTTTAATAATAGAGCGGGTAGGAACAATAGTAGGCAGATACGAGGCAAAGAGCAAAGGGTACTTTTGATCAAGATAAGTCTAGCACCAAAGTAAATGAAACTCTCAAGAGGAGGTTTTCTTATTTATTTTATGAATAACTTCATCAAATAAAGAAGATCTTTTCGTTCCTATATAAGAGTCCCAGGATACTTGAGGAGAATTTGATGCAAAAAACCCATAATATTCTTGATAGCATTGATCTTAGATAAGGAAATAGAAGAGCTAGTAATAAAACTTTTATCGGATTAATATTCAAGCCACTCTCCTTACCAAAAATAGTTAAGAACTTACACAATTTTTTAATATAAAAGTAGAGGCATTGCAAAATATAATGAAATCTTCAACAAAACTAAGGTGAGAAATGGGAAATGGGAAACCAATGGTTAGTACATGTTAGGCATTCTACTAAACATCTCTTGAATACATCTAGAAAGATATTCCATAGCAATAATGAAAAGGGTAGAGAGAGGGTCCACTTGCCTTAGCCCATGAGAAGAAGAGAAACCATGCACTTCACCATTGAGGAGCAAAGAAAACCAAGAATTCTCAATCCCATTCTTAATTAAGCAATAAATTGGTTAGAGAATCAAATAAAGCCAAAATTTTATATAGGAAAACCCAACCAATATTATCATAAGCTTTGGAAATGTCAAGCTTAAAAAGCAAGTTTCCATTGTGAACATTGGCATTTAAATCATGGATCATCTCTTGGGCTAAAAAACATTATCAGAAATGGATCTCCCTTTAACAAAATTAGTTTGATTGGGGGAGATAATTTTAGGAAGTAAGATACTCAAGCTTTTAGCCAAAATCTTAGAAATAAGTTTATTAAAAAAAAGCGCAAAGGCTAATCGACCTAAAATCACTCCAAACTTCAGGATTGTCTTTTTTAGGAATTAAAATAATGGAAGTGCTAGCAAAATATTTGGGAAGGGTACTACCCTTAAAGAAATCAAGAATAGCTTTAACTAAGTCCTCTTTAATGATAATCCAACATTTTTGGAAAAAGAGGGTAGTATAACCATCAGGACTAGCCACAGTCTTTATTCATACTCTACAAAGTATCACAATTTGACTTAGAAGGTAAGGGAAGAAAGCATAATGTTATCATCATAAAAATAAGATTAAGAATAACTTGGTCAAGAAATATCACCATAAGCAACATTTTTTATTGAAGCTCTTTATAAAAGAAACATCAATAAGCTCCTTTTATCACACCAAACTCCATCATTAATTTTCATTTTGTGAATGTATTTTATAGCCTTTTTCTTTTTAACCATGGCATGAAAATATTTAGTATTATGATCACCATCAGAGATCTATTTCATAGAAGCTTTTTTCTGCCAATAGGTCTCCTCCATATCTTGAAAACATGTTAACCTATCTTTGAGCCAACAAATGAATTTTAGAATGATCATTAACAACATCTTCCTAAACTATAACCTCATTCTCCATATCTTTAATATTGATAAAAGGTTCTTGAAATAATGTTAATTCCACCAAGTAAGGCATTTTTAAGCCTTTTAATTTGAACCACAATCTCCTCATCCCAAAAATAGAATCATCAAGATGAAGAGGTTCACCCCAATTAGTAGCAACAACATCCAAAATTTATCATCCATGAGCCACATATTTTGGAAGCAAAAGGGATAGGGAGGAGGACTTACTAGCAATAAAATTCATGATAAGCAAGGAGAATGGTCCAGGGTTACGCTTAAGTGCTCCATAGTACTAGGAGAAGACAATCCATAAATGATTAAAAGAACCGTCTAGCCTTTTGCTAGAGTCTATAATTATTCCAAGAAAATTGAGATCGACTAAATCCAATATGAATAAGATGATAATCAAAGATCATGTTATTAAAATCTTCCATAGAAAATAAGTTTGAAAAATTACAACCAACCCATTTAGAGGAAGAAGAGATAGTATTAAAGTCCCCATCCACAAACCAAGGAGCATCAACAGAAGAATAAAAACTAATAAGATCCTTCCAAAGAAGTCATCTACCATTTCTATTACAAGAAGCATAAACAAAAGTGCCAAAACAACACCAATTTTCATAAGTAATCTTAACATTCACAACTTGGGTAAATCATCCAAAACCTGCAGAACATAGGGGTTACTCCAAAAAATCCAAATTTTATTGCTCAAGTTAGCAAAAAAAATTAGCAAAACCAATCTTTCTCACAATAAAAGAAATGTTAGAAGGAAGAATAAAAGGTTCCAAAATAGCCAAAAGGAAACATTATGAGAACAAACTAAATTTCTAATTCTATTTCTAACAGAGAGGGTACCAATCCCTCTCACATTCCAAATTAAGAAAGAAACCATTTATTTTTGGGAAGAAGAGCAGATCTAGTAACTCTGGCAAAGTTAGGAAATTTAGTTTTAATAGTTTTATTTTTTCTTTCTAAAAACTATTTGAAATTTATTAGTCATATTCACAACATAACCTTTCGATAGAGATTATAGAGGGCTATGTTTGGAATAAGGTTTCACATTTAAACCATCATTGCAGGCCACTTCACCTTCTTTGAAATCATTATTATGTTGAAGTATTTGATTTGAAATTAGTTTAAAATTAGATGTAGAAGCAAGAGAAGGATTAGAACCATTTAAAGCAAAGGTGACCAATCAGGATTAGAAAATTTATCCTTAGTTTTCTCACCATTCAAGACCTCATCAAGGATCACATTTTCTTCAATTAAAGGTGGCAAAGCGGAATGGAATCATTTGAGATAGAATCATCATCCATAAGTTTCAAAAACATATTATTGTCCATATTATTACCAATATTTGTGGGATTCAAATGTATAGGCCCATTACAAGGTAATGCATCCTTATTACCATGACTGACATCCAAAAGCTAATCAGGCTTAAGAACCACAACATTGTCTGAAGGAGTAGTGGGAGGATTAAGGCAATGACCCTCAAGTAAAGAGTTATCCATTAGAACAACTTTTGGTTTAATTGCACCTTAAGATTAGGATCCAAGTTATTATGAATGGGTTTGGGTTTCTTAAGGTGAGGATGAAAGCAATATAAAATCCATGATCATGAATTTAGCAATGGGAGCAAAAAATAGGAAAGTTCTCAAAATCTAATTTTTGCAAATATCCATATTTTTATGATCCTAGCCAAATTTACTTTGGAAATTTTTTAGTTATATCCAACTCGACTAGAATCTGAGCAACAGATAGCTGGGTATTAGAAGCAGTCATCAGATCAACTTGAGGAGGTTGACCAAACACCACACCCATAGAAAAAATAAACTCATGATTATTGAAATGGACACGTAATTTAAGAAGAGAGATCTAAACTAGAACAATAAGATATTCCTCCTTAATATCAAAATGGGGCATCCATTTTAACAATCACATCTAAAAAATGAAAATAAAAAATGAGCGACGAGAGAAAACTCAAGAATAATCTAAGTCATTTGAAAGCATAATCAAGACATGATGGGAATCAATCAATCTGACAAAAAAGATACTAAAGAGTTTCAAGCTATGGAAAAATGATTGAATATTCTCCAAAGTGGGACAAAAAACACCAGCACGAGTACAAAAGGTTTAAGCCTTTCCATAATCAATTAGAACACATATCGTGGGTACACCCTGGAAGGAGGTAGAGTTAAGCTCGAGAGACTCACCGCATAATTCCTTACCAAGAACATCCTTGAAAGATTTCAAAGTCGGGATGGATATAATCTAAAGACCCCAAGAGTTAGAAACCTTAGCGGCAAAATCTTAGAATTTCCCCATGGGGAAGAAGAAATCGCAGCCATGGTCAATCATGACACATGCTAGGAGAAGTCTAAAGCTGAGCAAAGCCATTGAAATGGAATCCCGAAATGTACAAAAAAAGCCATGGAGATGCCTCCACAAGAATCAAAATTCCCAAACCAAAAAAAATGGAGGAGAGAAGATGCTCAAACAATTTGAATTGGTTTGGAGTTCAAGTTAGTCTGAGTTGGGTTTAGGTTTTAGTTTAGTGTTTAGAGTTTTTGGTTTTAGGGTTTAGGGTTAGTTTAAGGTTTAGGGTTTTTTTTAATTAAGTCAACTCATAGGTTTTTCTTTATTTAGTTTATTATTTATTTATTTTAGTTTTTTTATTCAGGTTTATGTTTTATTTTTATTTAGTTTAGTTTATTTATTTTAGGTTTATTTATTTTAGTTTAAGTATTTTATTTTAGTTTATTATTTTAGGTTTAGGTTTATGTTTACTTTTTTAGTTTAGTTTTAGTTTTATTTATTTTATTTTTGGTTTAGGTTTTATTTTATTTGTTTATTTTTAGGTTTTTTTAGTTTATTTTATTTTATTTAGTTTAGGGTTTAGGTTTAGTTTATTTTAGGTTTAATTTATTTTAGTTTAGTTTATTTTATTTTAGTATAGGTTTATGTTTATTTTATTTAGTTTAATTTAGGTTTAGAATTTTTTATTTAGTTTGGGTTTAGGTTTTATTTTTAGGTTTATTTTTTAGGTTTAAGTTTTTATTTAGTTCTTATTCTTTTATTTTAGGTATCATTTATTTTTATTTTACATTTAGGTTTTATTTTATTTAGGTTTTTTATTTTTAGGTTTATTTTATTTTTTTTTAATTTAGTTTATTTATTTATTTATTTTATTTTAGTTTAGTTTTTATTTTTTATTTAATTTAATTTTTAGGTTTAGGTTTAGGTTTTAATTTAGCTTTTTATTTTATTTTAATTTTTTTATTTTATTTAGGTTTACATTTATTTATTTAATTTTTTTATTTTTTATTTAGTTTAAGTTTAGGTTTTTAGGTTTTTAGGGTTTAAGGTTTAGGGTTGTAGGTTTTAGGGTTCAAGGTTTAGGTTTTAGGGTTTAGGATTTAGGGTTTATGATTTTAGGGTTTAGGGTTATGGGTTTATGGTTTAGGATTTAGGGTTTAGGGTTACCATTTTAGGATTTAGGGTTTAGGGTTGTAAGTTTAGGGTTTAGGGTTAGGTTTAGTGTTTAGGGTTTAGGGTTAGGGTTTTTTGTTTTTTTTTTTATTTAGGATTTAAGGTTTAGGGTTTAGGATTTTTTAGGGTGTAGGACTTACGGTTTAGGGTTAGTTTTAGGGTTTATGGTTTAAGGTTTAGGATTTTTTTAATTAAGTAAATATGTATGTTTAGGTTTATTTAGTTTATTTTTTATTCATATTTTTATTTTATTTTATATTTTAATTTAGGTTTATTTTATATTTTTATTTAGCTTAGTTTATTTATTTTAGTTTTTGTTTTTTATTTAGTTTACCTTTTTTGGTTTAGGTTTAGTTTTATGCTCATATTTTTAATTTTATTTTATTTTTATTTTATTTTTTAGGATTAAGTTTTATTTTTTTTTTATTTTTAGGTTTAGGTTTTTTTTATTTTATTTTTTTTTATGTTTAGGTTTAGGTTTTATTTTAGTTTTATTTTTTGGTTTTATTTTTAGTTTAGGTTTAGGTTTATTTTTAGTTTATTTTATTTTATTTAGTTTAGATTTAGGTTTAGTTTAATTTAGGTTTAGGACTAGGTTTTAATTATTTTAGTTTAGGTTTAGGTTTATTTTATTATTATTTTAGGTTTAGTTTTTTTTAAGTTTTTGAATTATTTTTGATTTTTAATTTTTTATTTTTTGATTTATTTATTAGGTTTAGGTTTATATTTAGTTTTCATTTTATTTTATTTTAGATATAATTTATTTTTACAATAGGTTTAGTTTTTACTTTATTTAGTTTTTTTATATTTAAGCTTATTTTATTTTTTTAGTTTAGTTTAGGGTTTTATTTATTTTATTTTAGTTTTAGTTTTTTATTTTATTTTATTTTATTTTAGGTTTAGGTTTATATTATTATTTTATTTTTTTTAGGTTTAGGTTTAGGTTTTTTTTTTAGGTTAATTTTTTGGTTTATTTTTTAGTTTAGGTTTAGGTTTATTTTTATTTTATTTTATTTTTTTTAATTTAGAGTTTAGGTTTAATTTATTTTAGGTTAAGGTTTTATTTATTTTAGTTTAGGTTTAGGTTTGTTTTTTAGATCAGGGTTAAGGTTTTCTTTATTTTTTTTATTTTAAGGTTTTATTTTAGGTTTATTATTTAGGTTTAAGTTTTTATTTTTTTAATTTATTTTATTTTAGGTTCAAATTTTTTTAGGGTTTAGGGTTTAGGGTTTAGGGTTAGTTTATGGTTTAGGTTTAGGGTTGTTTAGGGTTTAGGTTGTAGGTTAGGTTTAGGTTTGGTTTATTTTAGGGTTTATTTGTTTTAGGGTTTAGTTTAAAGTTTATTTTAAAAAATAAATAAAGTAAATAGATATGTTTAGGTTTTTCAATTAATTTAGTTTATTATTTCTTTATTTTAGTTTATTTTATTTTTTATTTTTATTTAGATTTATTTTTTAACTTTTATTTAGTTTAGTTTATTTATTTAAAGTTTATTTATTTTAGTTTAGGGTTTTTCTTTTAGTTTATTTTTTAGGTTTTGGTTTAGGTTTTATTTTTTTATTTCTAGGTTTAGGTTTATTATTTTATTTATTTAGGTATTTTTTTTATTTAGGTTTACATTAGCTAGTTTATTTTTTTATTTTTTTAGGTTTAGGTTTTTTAGGTTTATTTAGGTTTAGTTTATTTTATATGTTTAGGTTTATTTTATTTTTTTTATTTTAGGTTTATTTTCTTTTTTAATTTAGAGTTTATTTTTTTTTTATTTTATTTATTTATTTTATATTTTTATTTAAGTTTTATTTATTTTATTTTATTTTATTTTAGATTTTATTTTTTATTTTATTTTATTTTTAGGTTTAGGTTTAGGTTTAGGTTTTTATTTTATTTAATTTTTTATTTTATTTAGATTTTAGTTTATTTATTTTATTTTAAGTTTTATTTAATTTAGGTTTAAGTTTTTAGGTTTTAATAGTTTAGGGTTAAGGGTTTAGGGTTTAGGGTTTAGGGTTTAGGGGTTAAAGTTTAGGGTTTTTTTGGTTTAGGTTTAGGGCTTGAGGTTAGTTAGGGTTTAGGGTTTTAGGGTTTAGGGTTTAGGGTTTAGGGTTATTTTTTTTAAAATTAAGTAAACTAGTTGGTTCAGGTTTATTTAGTTTATTTTTTATCTATTTTAGTTTAGTTTATTTTTTATTTTGATTTAGGTTCATTTTTATTTTTTATTAAGTTTAGTTTATTTATTTTAGATTTATTTATTCTAGATTAGGTTTTTTATTTTAGATTATTTTTAGGTCTACTTTAGGTTTATGTTTATTTTTAGTTTAGTTTTACTTTTATTTTTTTTTTTATGCTAGGATTTATTTTTGATCTTTAGGTTTAGGTTTAGGTTTTTATTTTATTTTTTTAGGTTAAGGTTTTAGGTTTTATTTTTTGTTTAGGTTTAGGTTTATTTTTATTTTATTTAGCTTAGGTTTAGGTTTAGGTTTAGTTTATTTTAGGTTTAGGTTTAGGTTTTATTTATTTTAATTTCATTTATTTAAGTTTAGGTTTATTTTTATTTTATTTTTATTTTAGGTTTAGTTTTTTTTACTTTATTGTTTAAGTTTTATTTTTTATTTATTTTTAGGTTTATTATTTAGGTTAAGGTTTTTATTTAGTTTTATTTTATTTTATTTTAGGTTTATTTTATTTTTATTATATTTAGGTTTTTTTATTTTTAATTTAGTTTAGGTTTTATTTATTTTATTTTTGTTTAGTTTTTTATTTTATATTTTTTTTTTTTTATGCGTTTAGGTTTAGGTTTACATTTGGTTTAGGCTTTAGTTTATGTTTTTTATTTTATTTTATTTTTAATTTTTCTTGTTTTTTTTTTATTTATTTTAATTTTAGGTTTTATTTAGTTTATGTTTAGGTTTTAACTTTGTAGGGTTTAGGGTTTAGTTTAGCTTTAGTATTAGTTTAGGTTAGGGTTTCTGATTTAGGGTTTAGGGTTTAGTGTGGGTTTAGGGTTTAGGGTTTAGGGTTTTAGGTTTAGGGTTTTAGGGTTTAGGGTTTAGGGTTTAGGGTTTAGGGTTTAAGTTTTAGGTTTAAGGTTTACGTTTTAGTGTATGGTTTAGGGTTTTTGTTTTTTTTTAATAAAGAACAAATTTAGAAACAATATTTCTTCTTTTCGATTTCATCAACCAAGTAAAACACCAAGTATTCAAAGACCCAAGCGACGACATAGATAAAAAATAAGCACACATAGAGCAAATTAAAATGCCTAGATAACTAGAACCGTCTCTATTATAAAGACACACTCCAGTAGATCAGTTACGTTCTTGGTTTCTCCTCCCATCAAAAGGCCTCTCAGAATATCCATCATCATATCCTGGATCTATACCTCCGGCACCACCACAGTTGTAACCTCCATCGCTCCTCCCGCTTCCATAATTACCACTACTCCGAGCACCACCTCCATATCCACGAGCACCTCTAGATCCTCCACCACCACTAGGATAAGCCTCGCCTTTGCCTCCATCGCGGATCTAACTAGTTGATAGTGATGTTCTTGCCATCAATGTTCTGCCCATTCTTAGGGTTTAGGTTTAGGTCTATTAGGTTTTATGGTTTAGGTTTTATTTTGTATTTTTATTTTTAGGTTTTATTTTTAGGTTTAAGTTTTTATTTAGTTTTTATTTTATTTTATTTTAGGTTTATTTTAGGTATATTTTATTTTTATTTTATGTTTGGTTTTTATTTTATTTAAGTTTATATTCTTAGGTTTATTTTATTTTTTAGTTTAGTTTAGGCTTTTATTAATTTTATTTTAGTTTATTTTATTTTATATTTAGGTTTAGATTTATGCTTTAGTTTAGGTTTTTATTTATATTTATTTCTTATTTTATTTAGGTTTAGGTTTCTTTATTTATTTTATTTATTAGTTTTATTTAGTTTAGGTTTAAGTTTTTAGGTTTTTAGTGTTTGGGTTTAGGGTTTAGAGTTTAGGGGTTTTAGGGTTTAGGGTTTTAGGGTTTAGTGTTTAGGGTTAGGTTTTAGGGTTTAGGGTTTAGGATTTATTATTTAGGCTTTAGTGTTTAGGGTTTTTAGGGTTTAGGGTTTAGTGTTTAGGGTTCACTGAGGGTTTAGGGTTAGTTTAGGGTTTAGGGTTTAAGGTTTAGGGTTTAGTCTTTAGGGTTTAGGATTTTACGGTTTAGGTTTTTTTAGGTTTAGGTTTAGTTAGGTTAAGTTAAAGGTTTATGGATTAGGTTTAGGGTTTAGGGTTTAGGGTTTAGGGTAGGGTTTAGGTTTAGGTTTAGGGTTTAGGGTTTAGGGTTTAGGGTTAGGGTTTTTTTTATTTATTTATTTTATTTTTTTATTTTTTAAAATTAAGTAAAAGTACATTTAGATTTATTTAGTTTATTTTATTTACTTTAGTTTATTTTATCTTTATTTTAATTCGGTTTATTTTTTATTTAGTTTAGTTTATTTATTTTAGGTTTATTTATTTTAGATTAGGTTTTTTAGTTCAATTTATTTTTCTAGGTTTAGTTTTAGGTTTATGTTTATTTTTTTAATTTAGTTTTATTTTTTATTTTTTAGGTTTAGGTTTTACTTTTTATTTTTAGGTTTAAGTTTAGGTTCTATTTTATTTTTTTAGGTTTAGGTTTTAGTTTTATTTTTTAGTTTAGGTTTTATTTATTTTAATATATTTTATTTTATTTAGTTTAGTTTAAGTTTAGGTTTAGGTTTAGCTTATTTTAGGTTTATGTTTAGGTTTTATTTATTTATTTTAGTTTAGGTTTAGGTTTATTTTATTTTTTTAGGCTTAGGTTTTTTTTTAGTTTAGGGATTATGTTTTATTTTTTATTTATTTTAGGTTTACTTTTAAGTTTAGGTTTTATTTAGTTTTTATTTTATTTTATTTCAAGTTTATTTTATTTTTATTTTAGATTTAGTTTTATTTTATTTAGGTTTTATTTTTTAGTTTAGTTTAGGCTTTTATTTATTTTATTTTATTTTAGTTTTAATTTTTTATTTTATTTTCTTTTTAGGTTTTGGTTTAGGTTTAGGTTTTAGTTTAGTTTTTATTTTATTTTATTTTTTATTATATTCTACTTTCAATTTTTTATTTATTTTATTTGAAGGTTTTATTTAGTTTATGTTTAGGCTTTATAAGGTTTAGGGTTTAGGGTTTAGAGTTTTGGGTTAGTTTAGGGTTTAGGGTTAGGCATTTATGGTTTAGGGTTTAAGGTTTAGGGTTTAGGGTTTAGGTTTTAAGTTTTATGGTTTAGGGTTTAGGATTTTAGTGTTTAGGGTTTAGGATTTAGTTTTTAGGGTTTAAGGTTTTTAAGGTTTAGGGTTTAGGGTTTAGGGTTTAGGTTTTATGTTTAGGGTTTAGGTTTTAGTTTAGGGTTTTCAATTTTAGGTTTTTTTTAACAAAGAACAAATTCATATTCAATATTTCTTCTTTTTGATTTCATCAACAAGTAAAACACCAAGTTTTCTAAGATGCAAGCGATGACATAGTTATAAAATGACCACGCATAGAGCAAATCCAAAACCCTAGATAACTAGAATCATCTCTATTATAAAGACACCATTCCATAAGCAGCATATCGGATTGGTTATTTTTCAGTTTCTCCAATTCCCATAGAGACACTCAGTGGGATCCACCATCATATCCCTTATCTCTCCCTCCGCCACTACCATGGCTGTAACCTCCTTCGCTCCTCCCGCTTCCATAACCACCTGCTCACACCCTCCATATCCATCATCACATCGGATCCCCCCCACCACCTTACGATAACCACCTCGCCTTTGCCTCCACTGTGAGATCTAGACTGAGCCTAGTTGACGGTGTTGTTGCTGCCATCAAGCTTCTACCCATTCTTAAGGTTTAGGTATAGGTTTAGGTTTATTTGGTTTTAGGGCTTAGGTTTTTTATTTATTTATTTTTAGGTTTATTTTTTAGGTTTATGTTTTTATTTAGTTTTTATTTTATTTTATTTTGGGTTTTTTTAGGTTTATTTGATTTTTATTTTACATTTTGTTTTTATTTTATTTAGGTTTTTTTATTCTAGAGTTTTCTTTTAATTTTTTAGTTTAATTTAGGTTATTATTTATTTTATTTTTTTTTATTTTTATTAATTTATTTTATTTTACTTTTTGGTTTACGTTTAAGTTTTATTTTATGTTATTATTTTATTTTATATTTTTTATTTATTTAGGTTTAGGTTTTTTTATTTATTTTTTAGGTTTTATTTAGTTTAGGTTTAGGTTTTTAGTTTTTAGGTTTAGGGTTTAGGGTTTATAGTTTAGGGATTAGGGTTTTAGGGTGTAAGATTATATAGTTTAGTGTTTAAGGTTAGGGTATGGGGTTTAGCATTTAGGGTTTAGTGTTTAGGCTTTAGGGTTTAGGGTTTTTAGGATTTAGGGTTTATGGTTTAGGGTCAACTTAGGGTGTAGGGTTAGTTTAGGATTTAGGGTTTAAAGTTTAAGGTTTAGGGTTTAGAGTTTAGGGTTTAGGGTTAGGGTTAGGGGTTTGGGTTTAGGGTTTATGGTTTAGGTTTAGTTTAGGGTTTAGGGTTTTGAGTTTAGGGTTTAGGTTTTAGAGTTTAGGATTTAGGGTTTAGGGTTTTTAAGGTTTAGGGTATAGGTTTTATGTTTAGGGTTCAAGTTTTACTTTAGGGTTTAGGGTTTTTGGTTTTTTTTTTAACAGAGAACAAATTCAAATTTAACATTTCTTCTTTCAATTTCACCAACTATGTAACACGCCTAGTTTTCAACGACACGAGTGACAACATAAATAAAAATTGAGCATGCCTAGAGCAAATCAAAAACCCTAGATAAATAGAATAATCTCTACTATAAGACACAGTTCCATAAGCAATGGATTGAGTCAACCATTCTTCACTTTCTCCAGTTCCTATCAGAACCACCTAGACCTCTCGAGTAGTGGAATCCACCATCATATCCCTGATCTCTCCCTCCACCACCGCCATGGCTATATCCTCAGATGCTCCTCTTGCTTCCATAACCACTAATATGCGTCCATATCACTAGCAACTTGGATCCCCACCACCATAATAGCCACCTCTTTTGCTAGATCTTGGTGAGCTTGGTTGACGGTGATGTTCCTACCGTCAAGGTTCTGGCCATTCATAGGGTTTATGTTTAGCTTTATTAGGCTTTTGGGTTTAGATTTTATTTTTTATTTATTTTTAGGTTAGTCTTTTAGGTTTATGGTTTTATTTAATTTTTATTTTATTTTATTTTAAGATTATTTTATTTTTATTTTCTTTAGGTTTTTTATTCTTACATTTATTTTAGTTTTTTAGTTTAGTTTAGGATTTTATTTATTTTATTTTAGTTTATTTTTATTAGTTTATTTTATTTTAATTTTAGGGTTAGGTTTAGGTTTTAGTTTAAGTTTCTATTTTATTATATTTAGGTTTACATTTTTTTTATTTTATTCTAGGTTATATTTAGATTTGGTTTAGCTTTTTAGGTTATTAGGGTTTAAAGTTTACGATTTAGGATTTTAGGGTTTAGGGTTTGAGGGTTTGGGGTTTAGGGTTAGGGTTTAGGGTTTAGGGTTTAATGTTTAGGCTTTAATGTTTAGGGTTTTAGGGTTTAGGGTTAGCTTAGGGTGTAAAGTTAGTTTAGGGTTTAGCATTTAAAGTTTAAGGTTTAGGGTTTTTTAGGGATCAGGGTTTAGGGTTTATGGTTAGTTTAGGGTTTAGGGATTAGGGTTTTAGGTTATAGGGTGTAGGGTTTAGGGTTTAGAGTTTAGGGTATAGGTTTTGGGTTTTGGGTTTAGGGTTAGTTTAGGGTTTATGGTTTAGGGTTAAGTGTTTAGGCTTTAGGGTTTAGGGTTTATGGTTTAAGGTTAGCTTAGCATTTAGAGTTAGTTAAAGGTTTAGGGTTAGGGTTAGGGTTTAAGGGTTTAGGGTATAGGGTCTAGGGTTTTGGATTTAGGGTTTAGGGTTTAGGTTTTATGATTTAGGGTTTAGGGTTTTTACGATTTAGGGTTTAGGTTTTAAGTTTAGGGTTCATGTTTTATTTTAGGGTTTAGGGTTTTTTTTAATAGAAAATAAATTCAGATTCAATATTTCATCTTTTTGATTTCATCAACCAAGTAACACCTCAAGTTTTAAAGACACAAGCGGCGACATAGATAAAAAATGAGCAGCATATAATAAATCAAAACCATAGAACTAGAACGTCTCTTATAAAGACACATTCCATAGCGTGGTCGATCGTGTTCTTAGTTTCTCCAGTTCCCATCAGAACCACCTGGCTTCTCAAGCAGTGGCATCCACCATCATATCCCCGATCTCTCCCTTCTCCCCCACCATGGTTGTAACCTTGGTTGCTCCACCTGCTTCCATAGCCAGCACTCAACCACGCCTCCATATCCACAAGCACCTCAAGATTCCCCACCACTCTTGATACTTTGCCTTCACCTCCCACTTGATAGATGAGCCTAGTTGGCGATGATGTTCTGAGTGAAGGTTTTTTATTAAGGTTTATGTTTAGGTTTAGTTTATTAGGTTTTAGGGTTTAGGCTTTATTTTTTATTTATTTTTATGTTTATTTTTTAGGTTTAGGTTATATTTAGATTTTATTTTATTTTATTTAGGTTTATTTTATTTTATTTTACATTTAGTTTTTATTTTATTTACATTTTTTATTATAGGTTTATTTTATTTTTTAGGATTAGGTTTAGGGTTTTAGTTTAGGGTTTATTATTTTAGGCTTTAGGGTTTAGAGTTTTAAGGTTTATTTAGGGTTAGTGTAGGATTTTTATTTAGGTTTAGTATTTTAGGTTTAGGGTTTAGGTTTTAGGTTTGTTTAGGTTAGGTTTAGTTTAAGGTTTAGGTTTAATTTAGTTAGGGTTAGGGTTTAGGGTTTAGTTTAAATTAGAGGTTTAGGTTTAGGTTTAGTTAGTTTAGGTTATAGTTTAGGGTTTAGTGTTTAACTTTAGGGTTTAGGTTTATTTAGGTTTAGGTTAACAGGGTTTTTAGTTTAGGTTTAGGTTTATAGTTTGTTTAGGGTTTAGGTTTAGTTTAGTTTAGGATTTTAGGTTTATTTTAGTTAGTTTAGGATTTAGGGTTTAGGGTTTAGGGTTTAAGTTTTAGGGTTAGGGTTAGGGTTTAGGGTTTAGTGTTTAGGGTTTAGGGTTTAGGGTTTTATTTTTTTTTTTGAAAAAGTTAGAATTTTATTTCCATAAAAGGAAAAGATACAATGTCCTTAAAAAGGGTAAAGCTTAGAATTCTACTGGTCATAGAGGTACAAGAAACCTAAAGAGCTAAATCCCCATCTAAGTACATTAGTAGAAGAAAAAACAAATGGGAAAAAATAACTACTATAAAGCATGAGAGCAAAATGACATAAGGTAAAAAAAATAAAGCATGAAAGTAGAAAAAGGATGAGTCAGTTGCAGTTCATGATATATTTAAGAAAGAAAAATAAGCAAGCTCCACAGCAACAACAGTAGGGATGACTGATAAACAACCAGGCCTTCGGTTGAATTCCAACCTATGAAAGAATTCTGCAAAAAACACTACCAAGGAAAAAGTCATAGTTAAAAGGATAAGGATAAATGGAGCAAAAGGAGAGAGAGCTGAGAATGAAAAGGCTCAGGCTCAGTTAAGATCATCTCAGGGCAACAATACATATGAGCATCAAACTTCATAAGAAGGGTTACAATCATATGTAATGCTAGCAACCAAAATAGGTGGTGAGTAACATCATAACCATCATAGCGACATACACGATACTAGCCATCCAAGAGTCCATAGTGATCGGCACTAAACAAATAAAATAACTAGCTAGTAGCCATTAAACAAGCAACCCACCAACTAAAACCCATAATAGGTCAATCACATAAAAACAAGAAGTTATTACAATATCATTGGCTAATGGAACCAAGCAGTAACACCACAAAAACCACCACCGGCATACATGAATAATCCAACAACCAAGACCAGCACACACAGAAGGAAGCCAATGGCAGCCACCAACCACAAAAAATCAAAAATCCCAATTTAGAAGGATCAGCAAAGTTTCAACAAGCATAGCAGAAGGTTGCACCAAATTGGCCAAGAAGAAGAAGAAAAATAACTAATAAAGAGAAAGGTAGCCAACTAAGATTCTAAGGATAACTAAAAGTCCTCCCACCAAAACAGCAAATAAAACATCCATAGAATAGCCATCATTAGTAACTAACAAAGGAAAGATCCCCAAGGAAAAGACAAAAAACTAGCAAAACACCACATAATAAGGAAACAACCAATCCAACTAGCAACATAGCCTCTTAGCCAACCACCAAGACCCAAGTCAATGTAAGGCCTACAATGCATCAAAATCACCCAACAAGAAAATAATAACCACCAAAAAGCCCACAACTAGCCAACCTAGAACAATAACCAAACCCAAAGTCACTGCAGCTAAGAGAGCAAGGAAAAAATAGGAGGAGGACAAAGCCAAAACCAAAAGAAACAAAAGAGAATCAACAAAATTGACTATCAAGACCCAGTCAACAAGACAAAGAAAGCAATAGCCAAACAAAAACCTCCACCATTCCAAAATGAAGCTAGAGCTAAACCACCAATACTCCCCCAGATATGTCACCAACAGAAAAGAAAAAAATAGCCAAAATAACCAACTAGCTAGCCAACCTAACCAGCCAACACTTCCAGTCAACCTAGCCAGCAAACAAAACCACCCATTCAACCACCACAGTAGGAGATACAAAACAAGTAAGTGAGCAATTAGCCTCGAAATGAGGCAAAACTCATACAGGAGGAAAAACCAACAGCAGACAAAGCCACAACCCAATAGGAAGTTATCAAAAATAGCTAAGAAAAAAATGTTGTAAAAACCCAGCCAGGAAGACAATAACCACCAGGCCAAAAAAATAAATCAACTGAGGATGAAATGATAATAACCACTAGGGAGTAAACACTAGGCCAACCCAAAAAGTAAAAGGTCAAAAGTAACAACCAGCTTCAGCCAAAGAGTGAAAATAACTGAATAACCACAACCCAAAGAAGGTTTAACAAAGTGCAAACAAAGCAAAGGCACATTAAAAAACACAAAAGAAACCAAGCCAAGAAATTATAATGAGATAAGGCTAGTATTATCTATTAACCAAGCCTCTTAATAGTTTAGGCAATGTTTGGTTGTCAAATAAAGTAAACTCAGTTAAGTTGGCACCCAAATTAGCAAATAAATCAGCACAAGCATTACCTTCCTGAAGGATGTGAGAAATTTTAAAACAAACTTGAGAGATAAGATTTTTTTGTATGATTAAGGAGATAAAATAATTCAGGATTCCCATTTCTATTGGAATTAAGCATGTATAGAAGCAAGAGAGAATCAACTTCAATCTAGATGTTGAGAAAACCTCTATTCAAACAAGTTTCAATAGCTTTATTAATACCATAAGCTCAGCAAAAAATAACATAACGCTTTGAGAGGATAGGCAAAAGCAAAAATGACAGTACCTTTAGCATCCCTAAGGATACCACCACAGGCATATTTATTGGAAGCTACAGAACCATCAGTATTCACTTTAATCAAGTTACTTTTAGGTTTGATCCAATGGATAATCCTAGCACCTTTATATAGGTCCAAGTCAAGCAAAATGATACCCAATTTTTTAGCCACAAATTTATAGCCTCTAAAATGAATGTTACTAATAAGATTAGCATTAAACAGAGCATGCATTTTTTTCTTTAGTTATAGCCAGAATCCTTTTGTGGTTCATAGGAGTGCCACGATATTTAGCATCGTTTATATCCAACCAGATGAACCAGAAAAGGGTAATCACAATTAAAACTTTTATATGACCTTTCACAGTTTTTTTGAAACAAACTTCAAGACATTGATATAAAGAAAGAGAACCATGAAAATAGTTGGTATTAAATAAATCATCATACCAAAGCCATAATTTAGAAGCAATACCACCATTGATAAAAACATGATTTATATTTTCAGTATGAAAGCAATAATATCATTTTGATGGTAAATATAACCCTTTAGTCCAGAGAAAAGAGTCCACGAATAAAGTTATTCAAAATCCTCCAAGAAAAAATTGAATAGGAAATGGGAATGATATTGTTCAAAGTTTAATAAAGACATTGAGGATTTCTTCATTACTCTAATAAAATTCCAAACCACTTTAAGAACAAAATCACCATTATAAGAAAGCTTAAAAGAATTTGATTAGGTATGTTGGAAGAAATGGGAATATTTCTATAATTGTCAAAAAGAGAAATAGGGATATAATTCTCAAGTTTACTTTCATTCGAATTATTATTAAGCCAAAAAGAGTTAACTTTGATAATGAAGTATAGTGGGTAGATAAAAGGGTGTCAATGGAGCTATTGCTAGTCCAGTTGTCTTGCCAAAAGAAAGAAGTACTTGAATGAATACACCAAGATATTAAGGATTTGGCAACCCATTTAATGGAGGAAAGCCTTTTCCAAACTGGAGAGTCACCAACTTTATAAGCACAGATAAGAGGATGTTTACCTTGGCAATATTTTTCCATCATTATATTGGCCCAAAGGCTATCATTCTTTCTAAAATCCCACCAGAGCTTATGAGAGAAAGTGGTGATAGCTTCACGAATAGGTTTTCAACCTAGAGCACCTTCATCCAAAGGACCACAACATTTATGCCAAGTTGTCCAATGCATTCTTTTGGTAGAGTTATTGGAGCCCCAAAAAAATTTATTAAGCAAGCGATCAATTCTGATGAGAGTAGCATTAGTGGGGATAATAGTTTGAATCAAATAAAGAGGCATTGAATTGAGAGTGTTTTTAAGAATGGTGAGCCTTCCACCAAAAGAAAGTAAATGGAATTCTCAAATGGAAATTTTATTTAAAATTTTTTTAATTAACTCATCAAAGAGATGGGATCATTTTGGGATTTTAAATAGAGGAGCACCAAAGTACTTTAGAGGATAGTGTTGATGCTTAAAATTAGTGATATGCAGAATTTGATTGATTTTATTATTGGAGAATCGAGAGGAAGTGATCAAATAGCTTTTGTTACCATTGATAGAAAGGCCACTTTCTCTACCAAATTTATTTATAAAATACTTGAATGCTTGATATGATGAATAAAAGCATTGCAAAAGATAATGAAATCATCTACAAAGCTTAAATGGGAAATAGACCACCAAGAGTTCTATAAGTACATACTAGATTGTTAAAGAATAAATCATTGATGATCCTAGATAGGTACTCAACATCAATAATAAATAAAGCAGGAGATAATGGATCCCCTTAAAGCCATGTGAAGAGGGAAAGAAACCCAAGGCTTTCCCATTAAGCAAAATCAAAAACCAGGAATTATTAATATAATTTTAATAAGAAAATAAATTTATTAGAAATGCTAAATAAATTTAGAATATGGAAAAGAAAGTCCCAAGAAAGGTTATCAAAGTCTTTGGTAATATCTAATTTGAAAAGAATGCTTCCACCTCTAATCTTGGAATCAAGATCATGAATTAATTCATGGGCTAGTAAAATATTATCATAAATAGATCTACCTCTAACAAAACTAGTTTAGTTGAGAGAGATAATTTTATTAAGTAAAGGACTAATCTTGTTGGTTAGAATTTTGGAAATCAACTTATTTAAAATGGTGCAAAGACTAATATGTCTAAAATCACTCCAATAGTTTGGATTATCTTTCTTAGGAATGATAATAATAGAAGTACCAAAAAAATATCTAGGAAAAGGATTACCATTAAAAAAAATAAACCACTGCCTTAATCAAATCAATTTTAATGATAAGCCAACATTTTTAAAAAAAATTGAGTAGTGAAACCCTCCGGACCAGCAACAGAATCTATATTCATGCTACTAAGGACTTTAAAAATTCTATCTTCATTAGGCACGATGGTAAGCAAATTATTATCATCATTAGTAATAATATAAGGAATAAAATGCAATTTAGAAATAGATTTATAAGAGTAACTCTTATTAAGAATATTTCTAAAGTAATTAATAACCGATTCCTTAATATCATTATTCTCCATAATTCAAACATCATTGTCATCTTTAATTTGTAAAATATTATTTAAAGCTCTCTTTTTATTAACTAAAGCATGGAAATACCTAGTATTCCTATCACCATCGGCAATATGCTTACTAGCAACTTTTTGGAGCAAGTAAGTCTCTTCCATATTTTGGAAGTTAACAAGTTTTTCTTTCACCTCAATCAAGTCCTTAATCTTAGAAGGATCGATAAAAAAGAGACTTCAAGATCACAAACCAATTTTTCCATATATTAAAATATTAGCAAAAAGTTTTTAAAATAATGCTTGTCCCACGAACCCAAATTTTGTATAAGTCTTTTAAGTTTAAACCAAAATCTATCCATTTCCCATAATAGAATTATCAGGATGTAAAGGCACTTTCCAATTATTAGCCACAACATCAAAAAAAATTAATATATTTAATCCACATGTTCTGATATGTAAAAGGAGAGGATTTATGTAATTTATTAGAGTATCTTTGATAGAAACTAGAAGAAGAGCATGATCAGACAAGGTTATGCTTAAATCGATCGAAGTAATAGGCCATTGAGTAAACCAATGAGTATTAAAAGAATCGATCCAACCTTGCCAAAGTATAGAGTTTTGATAAGTATAACTAGAACCCTTAAAGCTAATTTCAATTAAATTACAATCAAATTACAATCAAGGATCATATTGGAAAAATTTTCCATAGAATGAATATTGGGAGAGCAACCACCGCTTTGTTTAGAAGAGAATAAAATAGTGTTAAAATTACCACCCATAAAACAAGTTATTTGATCGAGGTAGCAAAATTCCTCAAATTATCCCAGAGAAGATTTCTACCAGATCTATAACAAGATGCATAAACAAAAGAGCCCAAAATGCATAGTCGCCATAAGAGATTTGAGCATTGACAACTTGTTGAAAATCATCAATAATAGAAACCTCAACGAAATTATCCAGAAACACCAAATCTTATTACTAACATTATAGAAAAATTTATTGAAGCCGATCATTCTAGCAACATGGTTAATTTTATTAGCATGAATAAAAGGCTCCAGAATAATAAGTTAATAAATATTATGAATGTGACAAAGATTTTTAATATGATTACGAATAGAGAGGGTATCGATCCCCTAACATTCCAAACAAGAAAATTAAAAATAAGTAAAATAAAAAGGTGTTAAGCAAAGGTTAATTAAGAGAGGAGTGAGAGGCCGCAACAGATCTAGTGTTTTTGGACAATTTGGGAAAGTAATTTTTAACACTCTTTTTTTCTTTCTAGCATGACAAGTCTGAAAATCATTTTCTTTTCCCAGAGTCATCATCCAGTAATATTAACATTGCCCATAAATTTAGGAGAATTCTCCAAGTGTTTGAGGGGAGTTCACCCTCTTCCAAATTCATATTATATTGAATAGTAGGATTAACATGAATATTAAGAAAATGAGAGATGGTGATGATTTAGAACTATTTAAAGCACAATTTGTTAAAGGATCAAAATGTTTTCATGCTCAACATCATTTAAAACTCATTAAAAGCTTCATTTTTATCGATCAAAGGTGGCATAGATGCAGGAATAGAATTAGAGGAAATAGAATCATTTTCTAATAACTCAAAAAATTTCTTATTCTCCACATTAGAAATATTCAAATTCAAAGAAGGAAAAAAGAGGTAAATCATCCTTCCCATTTTGAAAATTAGTCAAATCTATATCAACAGTAGGAGCCAAAACTTGTTCAACAGGATTAACCCCGATACCCATTGAATCAACCTTAATAATAGCCTTCATACCATTCTGGGATCTAAGGATGATTTTTAACATAAGTGGGATCAATTAGGGAAGGAACAACATTCTCTTTAGGAGGATTTCATTTTTTTTTAAGTGGGGATGGAGAATATAACATTTTGAGTTATCATGACCAATAGTTTTATAGTCTTATCAAAAATTAGAAGGTTCTCCAATTTAACCTGAGTACCCATATTTTTTTAGAGCTAATCAAAACTTCTTTAGGTATTTTTTAGTTATGTCTAATTCCATGAGGATCTAAGCCAAAGAAGGGTGAGATTGCTCAACAGTCGCTTGATCGAGTTGCAAAGGCTGACCAAATAAAGCACAGATTGTAAAAAGCACATGATGGGTAACAAATGGAATGTGCATTTTAAGAGGTAACCCAGGATAATAGAGATTCTTCTTTAATGTCAAAAGGTAACTACTCAAACGTATTTGACAATTAAAGATGAAATAAGAAAGATGCAAAATAACATGTGAATAATCTAGATCATTAGAAAGTTGAATCGATATGTGGGTCAATAAGACTAATGGAAAGCACTTGTAAGCTTGAGATTATGGAAAAAGAGTATCTTATCCAAATTTATGATGCTAAGTAAATTTATCGATAAGAGAAAATATAAATTATTTTTCCAACTTTTCAACATCCACATTAGAGCACATTACCACTATCAAACCTCTAAAAGATGTCAAAATTAGATTAACCGAATCAACAGAGGGAGAAGGATTACAGAGAGCACTTCCTTAAAAGAGTTAGTAGAAGAAGCAGCATCAGGGCCGCCAAGCCCCAAAGTCTCATATGGCCTAGCCGAAGCATCCATAATTTGAGGTGGAGCCCAAGGAATAGAACTCACCACAACCATGATCAATGATGAAGCATCACGCAAATGTCTAGATGCCATTCAATGCTTTGAATTCGGTTAAAACCAAGGCCAAAGCCACAGAAATCCCCAATCAGAGAAATGCCACCAAGAGGGATTCAAAAATCACTAGAGAATGAGAGAGAAAGTTTAGTAGGCTTTGGTTTAGGAAGTGGTTTATAGTTTTTTAGGGTTTAGGGTTTAGGGTTGTAAGTTTTAGGTTTAGAGTTTCAGTTTTACAATTAGTTTTAGGGTTTAGGATTTAGGGTAAATATTTTATAAAAAAATTAAGTAAACTCGCAAGTTTATATTTATTTACTTTATTAGGTTTAGGTTTTTTTTTTAGTTTATATTTTATTCAAACTTTAGGTTTTATTTTATTTTAGTAGGTTTTATTTTATTTTTTTTAGGTTTAGGTTTTACATTTTTATTTTAGTTTTATTTTTTTTACTTTTAGGTTTAGGTTTATTTTAGTGGTTTTTTTATTTTAATTTAGGTTTAGTTTGGTTCATTTAGTTTATTTTAGTTTAGGTTTAGGTTAATTTATTTTTATTTTAAATTTTAGTTTTTTGGGATTAGGTTTTATTTTTTATTTATTTTTAAGTTATTTTTTTGATTATTAGTTAGGTTTGGTTCTTTATTTTAGTATTTGTTATATTTTATTTTAGGTTTATTTTATTTCATTTTAGGTTTAGTTTTTATTTTATTTAGGTTTTATAATTTTATATTTTAAGTTTTATTTATTTTATTTTAGTTTAATTTTAATTTTTTATTTTATTTTCTTTAGGTTAGGTTTAGGTTTTAGTATATTTTTATTTTATTTTATAATTTGATTTTATTTTGGTTTATGTTTTTTATTAATTTTATTTTAGGTTTTATTTCATTTAGGTTTAGGTTTTAGATTTTTGGGTTTAGGTTTTAGTTTAGAGTTTAGGGTTTAAGTCTTAAGGTTTAGGGTTTAGGGTTTTAGGGTTTAGGGTTTAGGGTTAAGGGTTTAGGGTTTAGGGTATTTAGGGTTTCAAGTTTAGGGTTTAGAGTTTAGGTTTTAGGTTTAGGGTTCAAGTTTTATTTGAGGGTGAACTATTTTTGGTTTTTTTTGTTTGATAAAGAACAATTCATATTCAACAGTTCTTCTTTTTATTTAATTAGCCAAGTAAAACACCAAGTTTTATAGGACATAAGTGATGACATAGATAAAAAATGAGCACGCATAGAGCAAATCAAAAACCCTAGATAAATAGAACCGTCTATACTATAAAGACACAATTCCATAAGTGATAGATAAAATCAACCATCATATTATTTTGGCTCAAGAGGTGCTTTCTCCTAAAAGCTCCTAGATTTAAGATCTAAGGTTGCTATTTTCCTGGGCTACAAGCATAATTTCTCACCTCAGTATTTCCACAACCTTGTGTTGTGAGATTATAAGTCCTAGCTTTTAATAAAATTCCAATTCAAACATATAATTCCCAACATCAAACATATAAAGTCTAACCATAGGATAGGATGGAATGATTACTAGCTTTCTTAGTATCATGAGTATTCCTTATTCATCTCCCATTGGCTTTGATAATAAGTCTCTCCTTTTTTATCTAGCTCGATTGATTTTCTAAACATAGCCAATTTATTGATAGTCCTATCTTTGAAATATTTGGAGATAATAATTGCTTACTTTAATCGAGAGTATTCCTAAGGAACTCACCTACTTTAGGATGTAATTAACTATGGGGGCTTGCCCCAATATGGAACTTTAGAATCCATCTTAAATAAACCCGCCTTATTCATCCATGAAAGTAGGGGTTTTTTAGTTTAGTTTAGTTTATTTTTTTAGGGTTTAGGTTTATTTTTTAATTTATTTTTTTTTAGGTTTAGATTTAGGGTTTGGGGTTTAGCATTTAGGTTTAGGTTAGGGCTTAGGGTTTTTAGGGTTTTAGAGTTTATGCTTGGGTTTTGGATTTTGGGTTGGGATTAGGGTTTAGGGTTTTTGTGGTTTTAGAGGTTTTGGTTTAGGGTTTATGGTTTTTTTTAAAAAAATTAAGAAAATAAGCAGGTTTAGGTTTATTTAGGTTATTTAGTTTATTTTTTATTTATTTTAGCTTATTTTATTTTCTATTTTTATTTAGGTTTATTTTTTATTTTTATTTAGTTTTATTTATTTATTTTAGGATTATATATTTTATTTTAGGTTTTTTATTTTAGTATTTTTTAACTTTAGGATTATTATTTAGTTTTTTATTTTAATTTTATTTTAGGTTTAAGTTTTATTTTATTTTTTTTTGGTTTAGGTTCTTATTTTATTTTTAGTTTTAGGTTTATTTTAGGTTTTATTTTTAGTTTAGGTTTAGTTATTTTAGTTTAATTTATTTTATTTAGTTTAGGTTTAGATTTAGGTTTAGTAATTTTAGGATTAGGTTTAGGTTTTATCATTTTAGATTAGGTTTAAGATATTTTTATGATTTTAATTTTTTTTTGTTTAGGTTTTTTTTTATTATTTTTTATTTTAGGTTTATTTTTTATTTATTTTAAGTTTATTTTACAATTTATTTAGGTTTAGTTTTATTTTATTTTAGGTTTATTTTATTTTATTTTAGTAGTTTTTTAGTTTATTTTATTAGTTTATTTATTTATATTTTAGGTTTGGTTTAGTTTAGGTTTTATTTTATTTTATATTTTATCTAACTAAGTTTAGTTTTATTTATTTTATTTTTTAGGTTTTATACTTTGTGGTTTGGTTTTTTTTAGGGTAGGTTTATGGTTTTGGTTTTTTATGGTTAGGGTTTAGGATTTAGGTTTAGGTTTTAGGGTTTAGGTTTAATTTATGATTGAGTTTAGTGTTTGGATTAGTTTGTGGTTTTAGGTTAGGGTAGGTAGGGTAGGGTTTAGTTTTTTTAGGGTTATGGTAAGATTTAGGGTTTATTAGGAGGGTCAGGGTAAGGGTGAGGGTTTAGGGTTTATTATTAGGATTTAGTTAGGGTTTAGGGTATAAGTTTTATTTTAAAATTAAGCAAACCATATTTATTTTAACTTATTTAGATTTGATTTTATATTATTTTTATTTAAGTTTATTTTTATTTATTTTAGTTTAGTTTATTTTATTTTATTTTTTTATTTAGTTTATATATTTTTATTTTAGGTTTATTTTTTTTTTAGGTTTAGTTTATTTATTTTATTTTAGGTTTAGTCTATTTATTTAGATAGTTTATTTTAGTTTAGGTTTATATGTATTTTATTTTTTTATTTAGGTTTAGTTTATTTTTATTTTATTTTTAGGTTTTATTTAGTTTTAAATTATGGTTTATTTTAACATTTTAAGTTTTAATTATTTTTATTTTATCTTATTTTAGGTTTATTTTATTTTTATTTATGTTTTTTTAATTTAGTTTAGGTTTTTATTTATTATATTTTAGTTTAGTTTTTTTTTTATTTTATTTTCCTTTTTAGGTTTAGGTTTTAGTTTATGATTTTATTTTATTTTATTATTTTTATTTTATTTTGGTCTAGGATTTTTATTTATTTTATTTTAAGTTTTTAGTTTAGGCTTTAAGGTTCAAGTTTATTAGGTTTTTTGATGGGATTTGTGGTTTTGGGTTTTTTTAGGATCAGGTTTACAGGATTTAGGGTTTGATTTAGGGTTAGGTTTTGGTTTTAAGATTTGGTTTGTGGTTTGGGTAGAGTCAGTGGTTAAGATAGTTTGGTTTTATTTTTAAGGTTTAGGGTTTAGGTAGTTTAGGGTTTAGGGTTTAGGGTTTATTTTAGGTTTTAAATTTTGGGTTAATTTTAGGTTTTTTTTTATTTTTTCTTATTTTTATTTTTATTTATTTAGTTTATTTTATTTATTTAGTTTATTTATTTATTTTATTTATTTATTTTATTTTTATTTAGGTTTTATTTTAGTTTATATTATTTTATTTATTTTTTTTTAGTTTATTTTTATTTTTTTATTTTTTTTTTATGTTTATTTATTTTTTTTAGTTTATTTTAGTTTATTTTATTTAATTTAGGTTTAGATTTAGGTTTAGGGATTAGGTTTAGGTTTTATTTATTTTAGATTAGTTTAGTTAATTTTATTTTATTTATTTTAATTTTATTTAGGTTTACATTATTTTTTTTATTTTTTATTTTAAGTTTATTTATTTTATTTTAAGTAGTTTATTTTAGTTTTTATTTTATTTTATTTAGGTTTATTTATTGATTATTTTAGTTTATTATTTATAATATTTTTAACTTAGGTTTAGGTTTAGAGGTTTATTATTTTATATTTATCTTTAGGTTTTATTTATTATGGTTAGAGCCCAGGATTTAGGTAGGGTTAGAGATTTATGGCTTTATGGAGTTGGAGGGAGGATTTAGCCCAGTGGGGTAGGTCAGTTGGGGTCAGTGATTTAGTTTTGGATTTAGCATCAGGTCAAGTTAGGCCAAGGAAGTTTTAGGCTCATGGAGGAGGTCATTAGGTCAGTGGGTTAGGTTTAGGGTTATGGTAGGGTAGGGTTATTGTTTTAGGCTCAGTGGTTTAGGGTTTTTAGGTTTAGTTTATTATTTAGGTTTAAGGTTTAGGTTTAGTATTTTTTTATTTTTCTATTAAGTAAACCATGGTTTATTTATTTTATATTTCTTTATTTGAGTTTATTTTATTATATATTTAAGTTTATTTTATTTTTTATTTAGTTTAGTTTATTTATTTTTTTATTTTGAGTTTTATATTGGTTTATTTTTATTTAGTTTTATTTTTATTTTAGGTTTAAGTTTATTTTATTTTATTTTTGGTTTATTTATTTATTTTATTTTAGTTTACTTTAGTTTAGGTTTAGTTTATTTTTTTATTTTTATTTTTTAGGTTTGGGTTTTTAGTTTTTTATGTTTTATTTTTATTTATTTTAGGTTTATTTTGGTTTATTATTTATATTTGGTTTTAATTATTTTTTATTTTATTTTATTTTAGATTTATTTTATTTTTTATTTTTCTTTTAGTTTAGTTTAGGTTTTTTATTTATTATATTTTAGTTTAGTTTTATTTTATTTTATTTTTTTTAGGTTTAGGTTTTATTTATGTTTTTTATTTTATTTATTTATTTTGGTTTAAGATTTTTTTATTTATTTTATTTATTTTAAATTTAGGTTTTAATTTTTTAAGGTTTGGTTTATTTAAGTTATAGTTTAGGGTTTTGGGTTTAGGGTAGGGTTTAGGGTTTAGGGTTTAGGGTTTAGGTTTTTTAGATTTAGTTTAGTGGGTTTGTGGTTTAGGGTTTTTAGGTTTTAGGTTTAGAGTTTGGGTTAGTTTTTTAGGTTATTTTAGGGTTATTTTTTATTTTTATTTTATTTTATATTAGTTAAGTAAATATTTTAGCTTTATTTAGTTCATTTTATTTATTTATTTTTTAATTTTATTTTTTTTTTATTTAGTTTATTTTATAATTATTTAATTTAGTTTATTTATTTTATGTTTATTTTTTTAGTTTAGGTTTTTCGTTTTAGTTTATTTTTAGGTTTAGGTTTAGGTTTATTTATTTTAGTTATGTTTATTTTATTTTAATTTTAAATTTAAGTTTTATTTTTTAGGTTTGGTTTAGGTTTTATTTTATTTTATAATTAGGTTAAGTTTTATTTTGATTTTTTTCAAGTTTTTTTGGTTTAAGTTTATTTTAGTTTAGTTTATTTTATTTGTTTTTGGGTTTGTTTATGTTTAATTTATTTTTTAGGTTTTATTTATTTTTATTTAGTTTATTTTGGTTGGTTTAGGTTTATTTTATTTTTATTTTAGGTTTAGGGTTTAGGTTTTATTTCTTTTATTTAGGTTTTATTTTTTTGGTTTTATGTTTAGGTTTAGTTTTATTTAGTTTTATTTTGTTATAAGGTTTATTTTCAAATTTTGGTTTAGTTTATTTTATTTATGTTTTTTTTTTATTGTAGTTTACTAGGTTTTATTTATTTTATTTTAGTTTGTTTTGATTTTATTTTATCTTTTAGTTTTAGGTTTAGGTTTTTTGTTTATGTTTTCATTTTATTTTAAATTTTATTTTACTTTGTTTATTTTATTTATTTTATTTTAGATTTTATTTAGATTAGTCTAGGTTTTTGGGGTTTAGGGTTTAGGTTTAAGGTTTAGGCTTTTATGTTTTAGGCTTTTGGTTTTAGGGTTTTATGGTTTAGGTTTAGGGTTTAGAGTTTTAGGTTTAGGTTTAGGTTCAAGTTTTAGTTTAGGGTTTAAGGTTTTTGTTTTTTTTTTTAACATTGAATAAAATCATATTCAACATTTCTTCTTTTCGATTTCATCAACCAAGTAACACACCATGTTATCTAAGACACAAGTGATGGCATAGATGAAAATGAGCATGCATAAAGCAAATCAAAACCCTAGATTATAGAATTTGTAAAGATAGTTCCTAGCCAGATGGATCATTTTTTTATCCCATCGTAACCACATGCTCTCAAATAGCGGTATCCACCATCATATTCCCTATCTCTTTACAACACCATGGTAACTTCCATCGCTCCTATATAACCACCACTAGACCACAACCTCCGATCTCCCACCACCATGTAATGCCACTTTGCCTTCACCTCCACCTTGATTTACAGTTTGATGTTCATGCCATCAAGGTTTGCCCATTCTTAGGGTTTAGGTTTATTAGGTTTAGATTTAGGTTTATTTTTAAATTTATTTAATTACTTTTAAGTTTAGTATGGGGTTTATGGTTTAGGGTTTAGTGTTTAGGGTTTACAATTTTAAGGTTTCTACTTCTAAGGTTTAAGGTTTAGGGTTAGAGTTTATGGTTTAGGATTTAGTTTAGTTGTAGGTTTAGAGTTTCTGTTTAGGATTTAGGTTTAGGATTTAGGGTTTAGGTTTTATTTAATTAAGGAAACCAATAGGTTTAGGTTTATTTAGAATATTTAGTTTTTTATTTATATTAGTTTACTTTATTTTTTTATTTTTATTTAGGTTTATATTTTATTTTTAATTATTTTAGATTATTTATCTTAATTTAAGTTTCTTATTTTAGCTTTTTTTTAGGTTTAGGTTTATTTTACATTTGAGTTATTTTTATTTATTTTTTAGGTTTAGGTTTTTTTTATTTTTTTTATTTTGGGTTTAGGTTTTAATTTTAAGTTTTAGGTTTAAGATTTATGTTTTTTATTTTAGGTTTATTTAGTTTTATTTTAGTTTTTTTTAGTTTATTTTATTTTATTTAGTTTAGAATAGTCTAAGTTTAGTTTTTTTTGGTTTAGGTTTAGGTTTTATTTAATTTGTTTAGGTTTAAGTTTATTTTATTTTGTTTATTTTATTTTTTTTATTTTAGGTTCTATTTTTTTTTTTTAAGTTTAGGGTTTTGGTTTTATTTTATTTATATTAGGTTTATTTTTTTATTTTATGTTTTATTTAATTTTTATTTATTATTTATTTTAAGTTTGTTTACTTTTGTTTTATTATTAATTTTATTCTTAGGTTTATTCCATTTTTGGGTTTAGTTTAGTCTTTTATTTATTTTATTTTAATTTTTTATATTTTTTTATTTTATTCTATTTTTAGGTTTAGGTTTAGGGTTTAGTTTTTATTTTATGATTTTATTTACATTTTTGGAATTTTTCTTTTTATATTTTTTAAGTTTTATTTAATTTATATTTTTATTTATTTTAGTTTTTTTTTATTTAGGTTCATTTTTATTTTAATTTAATTTCGTTTGTTTATTTTTGGTTTATTTATTTTAGATTAGGTTTTTTATTTAGTTTATTTTTTTGTTTGGCATTAGGTTTATGCTTGGTTTTTAGTTTACTTTTATTTTTTTTTTATTTTTTAGGTCAAGATTTTAATTTTTATAATTAGGTTTAGGTTTAAGTGTTAGTTTTATTTTTTAGGTTTAGGTTTTAGGTTTTTATTTTAGGTTTATTTTTAGGTTTTATTTTTTAGCTTAGTTTTAGGTTAATTTTTAGTTTATTTTATTTAATTTAGTTTAGGGTATAGGTTTAGTTTATTTTAGGTTTAGGTTTAGGTTTTATTTATTTTAGTATAGTTTATTTTAGTTTAGGTTTAGGTTTAATTTATATTATTTATTTTAAGTTTATTTTTTTTATTTTAGGGTTTAAGTTTTATTTGTTCTTAATTTTTATGTTTATTTTTTATGTTAGCTTTTATTTTATTTTTGGTTTATTTTAATTTTATTTTATATTTAGTTTTTATTATATTTAGGTTTATTTTAATTTATAGTTTAGTTTAGGTTTTTATTTAATTTATTTTAGTTTAGTTTTTATTTTTATTATATTTTATTCTTAGGTTTCAATTTTGGTTTAGGTTTAGGTTTAGGTTTAGGTTTTAGTTTAGTTTTTAATTTCATTTTACTTTTTAATTTAATTTAGGTTTAAGTTTATTTATTTATTTTAATTTTAGGTTTAGGTTTTTAGGTTTTTAGGGTTTAAGGTTTAGGGTTTAGGGTTTATGGTTTAGGGTTTAAGGTTTAGGGTTTACGGTTTAAGGTTGTAGATTTAGTGTTTAGAGTTTAGGGTTTAAGGTTAATTTTAGGGTTTAGGGTTTAGGGTTTGGACTTAGGGTTTTTTTATTTTTTTTATTTTTTCAATTAATTAAACTGGTAGGTTTAGGTTTATTTAATATATTTAGTTTATTTTTCATTTATTGTAGTTTATTTAAATTTTTATTTTTTTTGTTTATTTTTTTATTTAGTTTCGTTTATTTATTTTAGGTTTATTTATTTTAGTTTAGGTTTTTCATTTTAGTTTATTTTTTAGGTTTAGGTTTATTTTTTAATTTTGTTTCATTTTTATTTTATTTTTTAGGTATAGGTTTTATTTTTTATAATTTTTATTTAGATTTATGTTTTTATTTTACTTTTTAGGTTTAGGTTTTAGGTTTTTATTTTATGTTTATTTTTATGTTTTATTTTTTAATTTAGGTTTAGGTTAGATTTTTAGTTTATTTTATTTTATTTAATTTAGGTTTAGGTTTAGGTTTAGGTTTAGTTTATTTTAGGATTTGGTTTAGGTTTTAGTTATTGGTGTTTAGGTTTAAGTTTTAATTTTTTTATTAATTTAGAGTTTCAATTTTATATTTTTTTTATTTTAGGTTTTATTTTTTGGTTTATTTTTGGTTTAGGCTTTAATTTAGTTTTTATTTTATTTTATTTTAAGTTTATTTTATTTTTATTGTAGGTTTAGTTTTTTTTTATTTAGGTTTTTTATTTTTTAGTTTAGTTTAGGTTTTTATTTATTTTATTTTAATTTAGTTTTAGTTTTTTTATTTTTTATTTATGTTCAGGTTTAGGTTTTATTTAGTTTAGGTTTAGGCTTTTAGCTTTTCAAGGTTTAGGGTTTAGTTTGAGGGTTTAGGGTTAGTTTAGGGTTTAGGATTTAACATTTAGGGTTTGGGGTTTAGGGTTTATGATTTAATATTTAGGATTTATGGTTTAGGGATTAGGGTTTAGGTTTTAGGGTTTAGGGTTTAGGTTCAGGGTTTAGGGTTTAGAGTTTAGGGTTTTTAAGGTTTAGGGTTTAGGGCTAAGGGTTTAGGTTTTAGGTTTAGGGTTCAAGTTCTAGTTTAGGGTTTAAGGTTTTTGGTTATTTTTTTTAACAGAGAAGAAATTCAGATTAAACATTTTGATTTCATCAACCAAGTAACACACCAAGTTTTCTATGACACAAGTGACAACATAGATCAAAAATGAGAATGCATGTCCACGAGCACTTCCAAATCCCCTACCACTACTCTTCTGTCCTCCATAACCACCAATTCTTTGACCAATATCTCCATATCCACCAGCACCTCCAAATCCCCCATGACCACTACGATAATCGCCGCCTCCGCCTTCGCCTCCACCGCCAGATCTAGATTGAGCCTGGTTGACTGTGATGTTCCTATCATCAAGGTTCTGCCCAATCTTAGTGTTTAGGTTTATGTTTAGGTTTATTAGGTTTTACGGCTTAGGTTTATTTTTTTAATTTATTTAGTTAATTTAGGCTTAGGTTTAAGGTTTGGGGCTTAGGGTTTAGGATTTAGGATTTAGGGTTTAGGGTTTAGGGTTTTAGGATTTACGATTTCAGGGTTTAGGGTTTTGGGTTTAGGGTTTATGGTTGTACAGTTTAGAATTAAGGGTTTAGGGTTTAGGGTTTATGGCTTAGGGGTTGTTTTTAAACAAAACAATTAAGTAAATCGATAGGTTTAGGTTTATTTAGTTTATTTTATATTTTTCTTTAGGTTTATTTTTTATTTTTATTTAGATTAGTTTATTTATTTTAGTTTAGGTTTTTATTTTAGTTTATTTTTTAGGGTTAGGTTTAGGTTTATGTTTATCTTTTAGTTTAGTTTTACTTTTATTTTATTTTTTAGGTTTAGGTTTTATTTTTTACTTTTAGGTTTAGATTTAGGTTTTTATTTTATTTTTTCATGTTTAGGTTTTAGGTTTAAGGTTTAGGGTTTAGGTTTTAGATTTTACGATTTAGGTTTTTAGGGTTTAAGATTTAGGGTTTAGTGTTTAAGGTTTATGGTTTTTATGGTTTAAGGTGTAAGGTTTAGGGTTTACGGTTTAGGTTTTAGGTTTATGGTTAAGGATTTAGTTTAGGGTTTAGGGTTTTTGGTTTTTATAACAAAGAACAAATTCAAATTCAACATTTCTTCTTTTGGATTTCCTCAACTAAATAACACAACAAGTTTTCTAAGACACAAGCATTGACATAGATAAAAAATGAGCAGGCATAGAGCAAATCAAAAACCCTAGATAACTATAACCATCTTTACTTTAAAGACATTGTTCGATAAGTAGTAGATCGGATGGGCAGTTCTTCAGTTTCTCCAGTTCTTATGAGATCCACCTTGGCTTCTCGAGTAGCGGGATCCACCATGAAATCCCCGATCGGTCCCTCCGCCACCACCACAACTATAACCTATGTCATGCCTCTCGCATCCATAACCACCATTGCTCTGACCACCACTTCCATATCCACCACCATTGAGATAACTATCGCATCCACCTTCGCCTCCACCACTAAATCTAGACTAAGCCTGGTTGACGACGATGTTCCTGCCGTCATGGATCTGCTTATTCTTAGGGTTTAGGTTTAGGTTTAGGAATATTAAGTGTTAGGGTTTTGGTTTATTTTTTAATTTATTTAGATACTTTAGGTTTAGGGTTTGTGGTTTAGGGCTTAAGGTTTAGTGTTGGGGTTTAGGGTTTAGGGTTTAGGATTTAGGGCTTTAAGATTTATGCTTTTAGGGTTTTGGGTTTAGGGATTAGGGTTAGGGTGTAGGGTCTAGTGGTTTAGACTTTTTTAGGATTTAGGATTTAGGGTTATAGGTTTAAGGTTGTAGGTTTAATTATTTATGGTTTAGGGTTAGTTTAGGGTTTATGGTTTAGGGTTTTAGAGTTTAGAGTTTAGGGTTTAGGGTTTAGGGCTAGGGTTAGGGTTAGGGTTAAGATTTAGGGTTTAGGGTTTATGGTTTAGGGTTTAGGGTTAGTTTAGGGTTTAGGGTTCAGAGTTCAGGGTTAAGGATTTAGGGCTTTTTAAAGTTTAGGGTTTAGGCTTTAGGGTTTAGGGTTTAAGGTTTAGGGTTGTAGGTTTAGGGTTTAGGGTTTGTATTAGGGTTTAGGTTTTAGGGTTTAGGGTGTAGGATTTTGTGTTTAGGGATCATCAATAATAGAATCCTCAACAAAATTATTGCAGAAACACCAAATCTTATTACTAACATTAAAGAAAAATTTATTGAAGCTAATCATTCTAACAACATGGTTAATTTTATTAGCATGAATAAGAGGCTCCAAAATAATAAGTAAATAAATATTATGAATGCGACAAAGATTTCTAATATGTTTATGAATAGAGATATCGATCCCTCTAAATTCCAAACAAGAAAATTAAACATAAGTAAAATAAAAGGGTTAAGCAAAGTTTAATTAAGAGAGGAGTGAGAGGCTGCAACAGATCTAGTGTTTTTAGACAATTTAGGAGGGTAGTTTTTATCACTTTTTTTCTTTTTAGCATGATAAGTTTGAAAACCATTTTCTTTTCCCCTAGAGTCATCATCCCAGTAAGATTTAGTAACATTGGTCACAAATTTAGGATAATTCTCCAAGTATTTAGAGTGGAGTTCACCCTCTTACAAATCCTATTAAGTTGAAAAGTAGGATTAACATTAATATCAAGATTAAAAATAAGAGACGATGATGATTTAGAACCATTTAAAGCATGAGTAGTTAAATCTGGATCAGAAATGTTTTCAACATGCTTGACATCATGTAAATCATCATTAAAAGGTTCATTTTCATCAATCAAAGCTGGCATAGATGCAGGAATAGAATCAAAGGAAACAAAATCATCTTCCAATAACTTTGAAAATTTATTATTCTCCACATTAGAAATATTCAAATTCAAGGAAGAAAAAAGAGGTAAGTCATCCTTCCCATTTTAAAAATTAGTCGAATCTTTATCAATAGTAGGAGCTGAAACTTATTCAATAGGATTAACCTTGATATCTAGGGAATCAACCTCAATAACAGCATTCATACCATTCTTAGAATTCGAGGCTGATTTTTGAGCATAAGCAGAGATCGGCTTATGGGTAAGAACAACATTCTCTTTAGGAGGATTTCATTTTTTTTAAAGTGGGGATGGAGAATAAAACCTTCTGAATTATCATGATCGTGAATTTTACAATCGAAACAAAAAATTGAAAGGTTATCCAATTCAACCTTTTGTGAATACCCATATTTTTTAGAGCGAATCCAAACTTCCTTAGGGTATTTTTGAATTATGTATAATTCCATGAGGATCTGAGCCATAGATGGGCAAGATCGCTCAATGGTCACTTGGTCAAGTTGCAAAGGCTGTCCAAATAAAGCCCCGACAACAAAAAGCACATGATGGGTAATAAAATGAATGTGCATATTAGGAACAAATAACAACACAGGAATAATAGGAGAATCCTCCTTAATGTCAAAAGGGGTGACCACTTCAACAAACGCATTTGACAATTAAAGATGAAATAAGAATGATGCAAAAAAAAATGTTAGTAATCCAGATCATTAGAAAGTTGAATCAGGATATGCCGAGGGTCAATAAGACCAATCGAGAAAGCACCCATAAGCTTGAGATTATGAAAAAAAGAGTAGATCTTATCCAAATTTGGATGAAGCAAAGCAGATCTTATCCAGATTTTTATTTAATTTTGTTAACTTTATTTTTTATTTTTATATAGGTTTATTTTTTATTTATTTTAGGTTTATTTATTTTTGTTTCTTTTTCTTTAATTTTTTTTTAGGTTTAGCTTTTTTTTTTTTTTTTTTTTTTAGGTTTTGGTTTTTATTTTATTTTTGTAGGTTTAGCTTTTAGGTTTTTATTTTAGGTTTATTTTTAGGCATTATTTTTTTGTTTAGGTTTAGGTTTATTTTTAGCTTATTTTAAATTATTTAGTTTAGGTTTAGGTTTAGGTTTTATTTATTTTAGTTTAGTTTATTTTTGTTTAGGCTTAAGTTTATTTTATTTTGTTTATTTTAATCTTATTTTAGGTTTAGTTTTTTTTTTAGTTTAAGGTATAGGTTTTATTTTTTTATTTATTTTTAGGTTTATTTTTGAGGCTTTGGTTTTTATTTAGTTTCTATTTTATTTTAAGTTTCTTTTATTTTTATTTTATGTTTAATTTTTATTTTATTTAGGTTTTTTATTATTAGGTTAATTTTATTTTTTAATATAGTTTAGTTTTTTGTTAGTTTTTGGTTTAGGTTTTAGTTTAGGTTTTCATGTTATTTTATTTCATTATTTTATTTAGGTTTAGGTTATTTTATTATATTTTGTATGTTTTATTTAGTTCAGGTTTAGGTTTTTATGTTTTTAATGTTTAGGGTTTAGGGTTTAGGATTTTTAGGTT
Source organism: Cymbidium sinense (assembly GCA_021442155.1). Classification (NCBI taxonomy): domain Eukaryota; kingdom Viridiplantae; phylum Streptophyta; class Magnoliopsida; order Asparagales; family Orchidaceae; genus Cymbidium; species Cymbidium sinense. Next base: position 14,032,406 of record CM038214.1, read on the forward strand.
TAGGATTTTAGGGGTTAGAGTTTAGTGTTAAGGATTAAGGTTTACTGTTTATGCTTTAGCATTTAGGTTTTTTGGGGTTTAGGGTTAGCTTAAGGTTTAGAGTTTAGGGTTTAGGGTTTAAACTTTAGGGTTTAGGGTTTAAGCTTTAGGGTTTAGGTTTAGGGTTAGTTTAGGGTTTAAGGTTTAGGGTTTTAGGGTTTAGGGTTTAGGGGTTAGGGTTAGGGTTAGGGTTTAGGATTTAGGGTTTAAGGTTTAGCATTTAGGGTGTAGTTTTTAGGGTTTATGGTTTAGGGTTTATGGTTTAGGGTTTAGGGTTAGTTTATGGTTGAGGGTTTAGTATTTTTTAAGGTTTAGGGTTTAGGATTGTAGGTTTAGGGTTTATGGTTAGTTTTAGGGTTTCGATTTTTGGGTTTAGGGTTTAGGATTTAGTGCTTAGGGTTTAATGGTTTTTTTTAAATTAAATAAAATAGTAGGTTTAGGTTTATTTAGTTTATTTTATATTTTTAATTTTATTTACATTTTTATTTTAATTTAATTTTAAGTTTATATTTGTTTATATTTATTTTAAGTTTAGTTTTATTTTATTTTATTTTTTAGGTTTAGGTTTTTTTTTTTAGGTTTAGCTTTAGCTTTATATATTATTATCTTAAGTTTAGGTTTTATGTTTTTATTTTAGGTTTATTTTTAGGTTTTATTTTTTAGTTTATTTTATTTTATTTAGTTTATGTTTAGGTTTAGGTTTAAGTTTAGTTTATTTAAAGTTTAGGTTTAGGCTTTATTTATTATAGTTTAGGTTTATGTTTATTTTATTTTAATTTTAGGTTTAGGTTTTTTTTTTAATTTATGGTTTAGCTTTTATTTTTATATATTTTTAAGTTTTATATTTACGTTTATTGTTTAGGTTTTATTTTATTTTCTTTTAGGTTAATTTCATTTTTCTTTTATGCTTAGGTTTTATTTTATTTAGGTTTTTTATTTTTAGGTTTATTTAATGTTTTAGTTTAGTTTGGGCTTTTATTTATTTTATTTTAGTTTAGTTATTAATTTTTATTTTATTTTATTTTTAGGTTTAGGTTTAGGTGTAGGATTTAGGATTTAGTTTAGGTTTTTATTTTATTTTATTTATTTTATTTTAATTAGGGTTATGTTTTATATTTTTAGATTTTATTTAGTTTAGGTTTAGGTTTTTCAGTTTTTAGGGTTTGGGGCTTATGGTTTGGGGTTTAGGGTTTAGGGTTAAGGGTTTAGGGTTTAGGTTTAGGGTTTAGGGTTTTAGGGTTTAGGGTTTATGGTTTATGGTTTAGGGTTTAGGTTTTATTTATTATAGTTTAGTTTATTTTAGTCTAAGATTATGTTTATTTTATTTTATTTATTTTAGGTTTAGGCTTTTTTTAGTTTAAGGATTAGGTTCTATTTTTTATTTATTTTTAGGTTTATTTTTAAAGTTTATGTTTTTATTTAGTTTTTATTTTAATTTATTTTAGATTTATTTTTTGTTATTTAACGTTTGGTTTTTATTTTATTTAGGTTTCTTATTTTGAGGTTTAGTTTATTTATTTTAGTTTAGTTTAGGTTTATATTTATTTAATTTTAGTTTAGTTTCAATTTTTATTTTATTTTATTTTTAGGTTTAAGTTTAGGATTAGGTTTAGGTTTATGTTAGTTTAGGTTTTTATTTTATTTTATTTTTTAAATTTATTTCAATTTAGGCTTTTCTATTTATTTTATTTTTAGGTTTAGCTTTTTAAGTTTTTCAGTTTTAGTGTTTAGGGTTGTAGGTTTAGAGTTTAGGGTTAGTTTTAGGGTTTAGGATTTAAGGTTGTGGTTTATTTTATTTTATTTCTATTTTTTGGTGTTTATGATTATTTTTAGTTTATTTTTATTTTATTTAGTTTAGGTTTAAGTTTAGGTTTAGCTTTATGTTTTATTTATTTTAGTTTAGGTTTAGGTTTATTTTATTTTTATTTTAGGGTTTGGTTTTATTTTTTACTTTTTTTAGTTTTATTTTTTATGTTTAGGTTTAGGTTTAGGATGTTTTAATTTAGGGTTTAGGTTTATTTTATTTTTATTTTAGGTTTAGTTTTGATTTTATTCAATTTTTTTAATTTAATTTATGTTTTTATTTATTTTATTTTAGTTTAATTTTTATTGTAGTTTAGGTTTAGGTTTTAGTTTAATTTAAGTTATTTATGTTATTTTATTTTTATTTAGATTTTTTTATTTATTTTATTTTTAGGTTTTATTTAGTTTAGGTTTAGGTTTTTAGCTTTTTATGGTTTAGGGTTTAGGGTTCAGGGTCTGTTTAGGATTTAGGGTTTAGGATATAGGGTTTGGGGTTTAGAGTTTAGGGTTTAGGATTTATGTTTTAGGGTTTAAGGTTTAGGGTTTTAGGGTTTAAGGTTTAGGCTTTAGGGTTTAGGGTTTAGAGTTTTGGGTTTTTAGGGTTTAGGGTTTTTGTTTTTCTTAATAGAGAATAAATTCATACTCAACATTTCTTCTTTTTGATTTCATCAACCAAGTAACACACCATGTTTTCTAAGAGACAAATGATGACATAAATAAAAAATGATCACGCATAGAGCAAATCAAAAACCCTAGATAACTAGAACGATCTCTTGTAAAGAAGCTCTAAGCGAAGGATCATCTATTTTTTAGTTTCTGTAGTTCCCATCAAAACCACCAAGGACTCTAGAGTAGCGGAATCCACCATCATATCCCTGACCTCTCCCTCCACCGCCACCACGGCTGTAACCTTCGTCGATCATCCCGCTTCCATAATTACCACTACCCCGACCACCACCTCCATATCCACCAACATCTCAGATCCCCACCACCACTACGATATGTGCCTCTTCACCTTCCAAGATCTAGACTGAGCTTGGTTGACAGTGATGTTCCTGCCATCAAGGTTCTGCATATTCTTACGGTTTATGTTTATGTCTATTAGGTTTTATGGTTTAGGTTTTATTTTTTAATTTTTTTAAATTTTATTTTTAGATAAATTTTTTATGTTTATTTTTTTATTTATTTATTATTTTATTTTATTATAGGTTTATTTTATTTTTATTTTACTTTTACTTTTTATTTTATTTAAATTTTTTGTTCTTATCTTTATTTTATTTTATTTAACTTTAGTTTAGGTTTTTCTTTATTTTGTTTTAGTTTATTTTCTTTTATTTTATGGTTTAAGTTTAGGTTTTAGTTTAGGATTTATTTATTTTTATTTAATTTATTTTATTTCGATTTAGGTTTCTTTATTTATTTTATTTTTAGGTTTTATTTAGTTTAGCTTTAAGGTTTTAGGTTTCTAGGGTTTGGGTTTAGGGTTTAGGGTATTAGGGTATAAGGATTAGGGTTAGGGTTTAGGTTTAGGGTTTAGGATTTACTATTTAGGCTTTAGTGTTTAGTGTTTTTTGGGTTTAGGGTTTAAGGTTTAGGGTTCGCTTAAGGTTTAGGGTTAGTTTAGGGTCTAGGGTTTAGTCTTTAGGTTTAGGGTTTAGGGTTTTTTTAGGGTTTAGGGTTTAGGGGTTTAGGGATTAGGTTTTAGGGTTTAGGGTTTAGGGTTAAAGTTTTAGGTTTAGGGTTCAGGTTTTAGTTTAAGGTTTAGGGTTTTTAGTTTTTTTTATTATAACAGAGAACAAATTCATATTCAACATTTCTTCTTTTCGATTTTGCCAACTAAGTAACACACAAAGTTCTCTAAGACACAAGCGACGAGATAGATAAAAATTTACCACACATAGAGCTAATCAAAAATACTAGATAACTAGAACTGTCTCTACTATAAAGACACAATTCCATAAGCAGATCGATCGCTTCTTCAATTCTCTAGTTCCTTCAACCTCCCTATTGAGTAGAGAAATCCACTAGCATACCCTCGATCTCTCTCACTACCACCACCACGGTTGTAGCCTACGTTGCTCCTCCCACCTCCATAACCACCATTACTCTGACCACCACCTTCATAGCCAACAACACCTCCAAATCCTCCACCACCATTGTGATAACCGCCTCGCCTTCGTCTCCACCACTAGATCTAGACTGAGCCTAGTTGACGGTGATGTTATTGTTGTCAAGGTTCTCCTATTCTTAGGGTTTAGGTTTAGGTTTAGATTTATTAGGTTTTAGGGGTTAGGTTTTTTTTTTAATTAGTTACTTTAAGTTTAAGTTTAGGGTTTGGAGTTTATGGTTTAGGGTTTAGGGTTTATGGTTACAATTAGGGTTTAGGGTTTAGGGTTTAGGGTTTAGGGTTTAGGTTTTTGCTTTTATGCTTTAGGGTTTAGGGTTTAGGTTTGGGTTTACTTTTTTAGATTTTGGATTTATGGTTTTTTTTAAAATTAAGTAACCTAGGTTTAGGTTTATTTAGTTTACTTAGTTTATTTTATTCGTTTATTTTATTTTTTATTTTTATTTAGGTTTATTTTTTATTTAGTTTAGTTTATTTATTTTAGTTTAATATTTTAATTTATTTTTAGTTTTAGGTTTAGTTTAGTTTTAGTTTTATTTTTATTTTATTTTTAGGTATAGGTTTTATTTTTTTATTTTAGGTTCAAGTTCAAGTTTTTATTTTATTTTTTTAGGTTTAAGTTTTATGGTTTTATTTTAGGTTTATTTTTACTTTATTTTATTTTATTTAGTTTAGGTTTAGGTTTAGGTTTAATTTATTTTAGGATTAGGTTTTGGTTTTATTTATTTTAGTTTAATTTATTTTAGTTTAGGTTTATGTTTATTTTATTTTGTTTATTTTTTATTTTAAGTTTAGGTTTCTTTTAGTTTAGGGTTTAGGTTTTATTTTTTATTTAATTTTAGATTTTATTTTAAAGTTTACTTTGTAGGTTTAGGTTTTTATTTAGTTTTTTTAATTTTATTTTTGGTTAATTTTATTTTTATTTCATGTTTAGTTTTTATTTTATTTAGGTTTTCTATTGTTAGGTTTATTTATTTTTAGTTTAGTTTAAGTTTTTATTTATTTTATTTTATTTTATTTTAATTAATTTATTTTAAGGTTTAGGTTTATGTTTAGTTTATATTTTATTTTCTTTATTATTTTATATTTAGGTTTAGGTTCTTTTATTTATTTTATTTTACATTTATTTAGTTTGGGTTTAAGTGTTTAGGTTTGTGGTTATTTTAGGGTTTAGTGGTTTTAGGGTTTCTATTTAGGTTTAGGTTTAGGAGGGTTTGGATTTAGGCCTGGGGTAGGTTGTGGCTGTGAGATCCTTTGGGTTTAGTGATCACTGGAGGGTTTAGGGTGGGTTAGGGTTAGTTTAGGGTCGGTGGTAGGGTAGTGAGAGTTAAGGTGTGAGTGAGGGTTTGTAGGGGTTTAACGTTTAGGGTTCTAGGTTTAGGGTTTATTGTTTAAGGTTAGTTTATGGTTTAGGTTTAGGGTTTTTAGGGTTTAAGGTTTAGGTTTAGGGTTTAGAGTTTAGGGTTTAGGTCTTAGGGTTTAGGGTTTTAGGCTTTATTGTTTAGGGTTTAGGGTTTAGGGTTTAGGGTTTAGAGTTTAGGTTTTTTGATTTAGGGTTTAAGGTTTCTAGGGTTTTAGGTTTATGGTTGAAGTTTTAGTTTAGTGTTTTTGGTTTTTGGTTTTTTTTCTATAGAGAACAAATTCTTATTCAACATTTCCTCTTTTCGATTTGAACCATGTAACACACCAAGTTTTTTAAGACACAAGCAATGACATCGATAAAAAATGAACATGCATAAAGCAAATCAAAAACCTTGGATAACTGTAACCGTCTCTACTGTGAAGACACAGTTCCATAAGCAGCAGATCGGATCGGCCGTTCTTCAGTTTCTCTAGTTTCCATCAAAACCACCCCGGCCTTTTGAGTAGCTGGATCCACGATCATATCCTGGATCACTCCCTCCGCCACCACCATAGTTGTAACCTCCATCTCTCCTCCAGCCTTCGTAATCACCACTGCTTCGACCACCACCTCCATATCCACCAGCAAGTCAGATCCCCCACCACCACTGTGATAACTATCGCCTCTTTCACCTCCACCGCCAAATCTAGATTCCAAGTTGGTGGTGATGTTCTGCCAAGGTTCTGTATGGTTAGGGTTGAGATTTTTTTTAAATAAATTAGGGAAATTTATTGCCATAAAGAAAATGTACAAAGTCCTCAGAGGGGGTAAATCTCTAAACTAATTCTCAAAGTGCCATAATAAGTCCTAAAGAGATAAAACCCATAACTTTTACAATAATATAAGGACAAAAAAAAAAAAAAACCAAATCAGCAACAACAACATATCCATGTTCGCAACAACAATATCCACTAGATCCTTTTGATACTAGCAAGATCCATCTGCAATATTCTCCCAACCTATAAATGAAATCTTCAACATAATAGTGAAAGAATCACTAAAATTAAGCAAACATAAAGAGTATGAGCAAAGAAAAGGAGCAAAGAAAAAAAAAGTTTCAGGCTCAGTTACAATAATCTCAAAGAACAACACTATATGTAAGCATCCAAACTTCCAAAGAAGGGTTACAATTACATATAGTGCTACCAGCCAAAAGAAGATAGAGAGGAAAACATTAAGGTCAGCCCGATACCTCCTATAGCCCATCATCCCAAGTCCATCATCTTGCAAGGCTGCAAACTCCTCCAAGCAACAGGCATAATAGCCAACCACGAAGCCACTAAAACAAATAAGCCCAATCAGGCAGAAAATCAACCAAACATCAGTGACATCAACAATATATTAGGAAAACCACCAAAGCCACCACCAAAGAGGAACAACAACATCAAAGGGAGCAAGCATCATGACCTTAACAACACAAACCAAAAAAAGCCAAGTCCAAAAAGAAAAAACACAAGAGCCTATATCCTCGACAAGAAAATAGGAAAGGCAGCAAGGCTGTCACCTATACTAAAAAAAGAGAAGTAGGAGAAGCCAAGAGAGGAGAACCATAGAAGGAGTAGGTCAACCAGCATGTCACGAACACAGCAAGAAAGAAAGGCCAAAATAGCCACCCATCCAACCAACTTAGCCAGCCAACATAACCTCCTAGCCAACCACCATAGCAGCAGAAAATCCAAATCAGTGAAAAGACCAGCAACATCCATCATGCCAAAACAACCCAAGACAACCAGGAAAAGGGTAGAAGCAAACAACAGAGTCCACCAAACCCAACCAAAGCAGCAAAAATTCTGATCTAGGTGAGGTACATAGCTAGCCAAAATAAAAAAAATGAAGCAAAGATAGTAAGATAGACTGAAAGCAATCCATCAGGAGCAGCATCAATACAACAGGAACACCACCAAAGCCAATAACAAAAAGGAGGAGAAATATCAATGAGTGCAAGCATCATAATGATAACCAAGTTAAGCACCAATGTCACTAGATCCCAAAGCAAAACAACAGACACTAGATAGCCATCAGCCAACCACCTTAAAATAACTGCAAAAATAAAGACAACTACATCCAAGAGAGGAAGACCATTACAAGAAGAGGTCAAAACCATAACCAAAAGGAACAAACCCAAACCAATAAAATTGACCCTCAAAACCCAATCCACAAAAAGAAGAAGTAATAGTCAACAAATAACCTTCAACTTTCCAAATCTAATCCAAAATTAGACCATCAACATCCCCTCTAAGCTGCCACCAACAAAAGCGATGAAACCATCTAACACAACTAGCCAGCCAACAAACCTAGCACTGGCCCAAGAGCAAAAATAAGTAAATGGCCAAAATCCATTGAGGGTTTAACAAAGGGGAACCAAAAGTAATGGCTCATCATAAACCAACTGAAAAAACCAAGCCAAGAAAATTATAATCTGAGATAAGGTAATCTAGTGTTATCTAGATTGACCAAACCCCTTAATAGTTTGGGCAAATTTTGATTGTCAAATAAAGTGAAATCAGTTAAGTTGGCACCTAAAGTAGCCAAGAAATCAGCACAAGCATTACATTCACAAAGGATATGAGAAATTTTATAATAAACTTAAGAAAGAAGATTTTAGTATGATTGAGAAGATAAAATAATTCAGCATTTCCTTTTCTATTAGAGTTTAGCATGTCAAGAAGCATGAGCGCATCAACTTCAATCCAGATGTTGAGGAAACCTTTATTCAAACAAATTTCAATAGCTTTATTGACTGGCATAAGCTCAACATAGATAACAGAGCAGGCTTTGACAGGATAAACAAAAGTACAAATGACAGAACCTTTAGAATCCATTAGAATACCACCACATCCATATTTATTGGAAGCAATAGAACCATTAGTATTCACTTTAATCAAATTTCTTTTGGGTTTGATCTAATGGATAATCTTGGCTCTTTTATAACAGTGAACATCAGGGAGAATGACACCTAATTTTTTAGCCACAAATTTTAGCCTCTAAAATGAATGTTACTAATAAGATTAGCATTAAATGAGCATGAATTTTTCTTTGGTTCTAGCCAGGATCCTTTTATGGGTCATAGGAATACCACAATATTTAGCTTCATTTCTGTCCATCTAGATGAACTAGATAAAGGTAATAGCAATTAGAACTTTGATATGACCTTTCACACTTTTTTGGAAACAGACTTCATGAAGTTGATATATGGAAAGAGAAACATGAAACTAGTTGGTATTAAATAAATCATCATACCATAACCATAATATAGAAGCAATATCACCATTAACAAATACATGATTAACATTTTCAATATGAAAGCAATAATAGCACTTTGAAGGCAAATAAAAATCTTTATTCCAGAGCAAAGAGTCCACAGGAATAAAGTTATTCAAAATCCTCCAAGCTAAAACTAAATAAGAAATGGGAATGATATTGTTCCAAAGTTTAATGAAAACATTAGACAAGTTTTTCTTATCTCTAATAAAAGTCAAACCACTTTAAGAAAAAAAATCACCATTGTAAGAAAGCTTAAAGAGAATTTGGTCAAGTTTGTTAGAGAAAATAGGGATATTTCTAAAGTTATCTAAAAGAGAAATAGGGATATAATTCTCAAGTCTGTTCTCATTCCATGTGTTATTATACAAGAAAGAGTTAACTTTGATAGCTGCAGAAGAGTGGGTAGATAAAAGGGAGTAAATAGAGCCATTGACAATCCAATTGTCTTTCCAAAAGAAAGAAGAACCCAAATGAATTCCCCTAAGATATTAAGGGTTTAACAACTTATTTAATGGAGTAAAGCCTTTTCCAAACCAGAGAGTCACCAACTTTATAATCATAGATAAGAAGGTGTTTACCTTGGAAATATTTTTTCATCATAAAATTAGCCCAAAGGTTAGCATTCTTTCTAAAATTCCACCAGAGCCTATAATAGAAGCAAATAGCTTCACTAATCAAATCGAGACCACCTTCACCCAAGGGACCAGAACATTTATGCCAGGAAGTCCAATGCATTCTTTTAGTAGATTTATTGGATCACCAAAAAATTTATTAAGCAAGCGATCAATTCTGATAAGAGTAGCATTAGTGGGGATAATAGTTTGAATCAAATAAAGAGGCATTGAATTGAGAGTGCTTCAAGAATAGTGAGCCTGCCACCAAAGGAAAGTAAATGAAATTCCAAAATAGAAATTTTATTTAAAATTGTTTGAATTAACTTATCCAAAAGATGGGATTGTTTCAGATCTTTAAAAAGAGGAGCACTCAAGTACTTAAGAGGAAGGTGTTGATGTTTAAAGTTAGTGATATGCAAGATTTGATTAATTATATTATTGGAGATGCTTGAAGATGTAATAAAACAACTTTTGTTATCATTGATAGATAGACTACTTTCAATACCAAATTTATTTTTAAAAAATCTTAAGATTCTTGATATGATGAATAGAAGCATTGCAAAAAATAATAAAATCATCTACAAAGCTTAAATGAGAAACAGGAAGACCACCAAGAGTTCTGTAATACATACTAGGATTATTTAAGAATAGATCATTGATGCTCTTAGATAAGTACTCAACAATAATAATAAATAAGGTATGAGATAGAGGATCCCCTTATCTTAGTCCATGGGAAGAAGGAAAAAAGCCTAAGGCTTCCTCCTCTAAGCAAAATAGACAACCAAGCATTATTAATATAAATTTAAAAAAGAAAGATAAATTTATTAGAAAACTCAAAAAAATTCAAAATATCAATAAAGAAATCCCAAGAGATATTTTCAAAAGCTTTGTTAATATCTAATTTGAACAAAATGTTGCCACCTCTAGTCTTAGCATCTAAATAATGAATTAATTCCTTAGCAAGCATAATATTATCAAAAATAGATCTACCTCTAACAAAAGTAGTTTGGTTTAGACAGATAATCCTATGAAGTAAAGGACTGAGCCTATTAGTTAAAATTTTGAAAATCAACTTATTGAAGAAGGTGCACAGACTAATAGGACTAAAATCACTCCAATAGTTCAGATTATCTTTCTTAGGTATGAGAACAACAGAAGTGCTAGAAAAATATTTAGGAAAGGATTACCATTAAAAAAAATCAATCAGAGCCTTAACTAATTTATTTTTAATAATATACCGCATTTTGAAAAATCAAGGAAACCCTAAACCAAAGAACAAAAATCTATATTCAAGCTATTAAGAACTTTAAAAATTTCCTCTTAATTAGGTACAATTGTAAGTAAATCATTGTCATTATTGGTTATAAAAGAAGGAATCAAGTGTGATTTAGAAATAGCTTCATAAGAGAAACTCTTATTAAGCATATTTCTAAAGTAATTAATGGTCGAATCCTTACTATTATTATTCTCCATTATCATCTTTAATTTTTTGAATATTATTTAAAGCTCCATTTTTATTAACTAAATCATGGAAATATCTAGTATTTCTATCATCATCCATAATATGTTTGCTAGTAGCTTTTTAGCACTGATAAGTCTTTCATATTTTGAAAATTTACAAGTTTGTCTTTTGTCTCAATCAAGTGATTAATCTTAATAGGATCAGACATAATAGAGACTTCAAGATCACAAACCATTTCCTTGATATTAGTAAAAAAGTTTTTAAAATATTGCTCTCCAATCTGCATTTTGTTTAAGTCTTTTAAGCTTAAATCAAAACTATTCATCCCCATAATCAAATTGTTAGGATGTAAAAGAGCTTTTCAATTGTTAACCACAACATTAAAGAAATTAATTTGCTGAATCCACATGTTCTGAAATCTAAAATGAGAGAAAGTTTTTAATTTATTAGAGTTATCTTTAATAGAAACCAAAAGAAGATCATGATCAGATAAGGTTCTGCTTAAATGATCGACAGAAGTAATAGGCCAATGTGTTGTAATCCAATGAGTAATAAAAAGAATCCGGTCAAACCTTTGCCAAAGTCTAGAGTTTTTCCAATTAAAATTTGAACCCTTAAAGCCAATATCAATCAAATTGCAATCAAGGATCATATTGGAAAATTTTTCCATGGAATGAATATTAGAGAGCAACCACCGCTTCATTAAAGAGAATAAAATAGTGTTGAAATCCCCACCAACAAACCAAGGTTTATTGATGAGGTAGGAAAATTCCTCAAATTTTCCTAAAGAAGATTTCTACCGATCTATTACAAGATGCAAAAGAGCCCAAAACACAATCATCACCATAAGATATTTGAGCATTGACAACTTGCTGAAAATCATCAAGAATGGAAACCACCACAAAATTATTCCATAAAAACCAAATTTTATTACTAACATTAGAGAAAAATTTATTGAAACCAATCATTCTGGCAACATGGTTAATTTTGTTTACATGAATAAGAGGCTCTAAAACAATAAGTAATGAAATATTATGAATACAATAAATGTTTCTAATATGGTTATGAATAGATAAGGTATAGATCCCTCTAACATTCCAAACAAAAAATGGTTTTTATTTTATTATTTTATTTTAGTTTAGGTTTTATTTATTTATTTTATTTTAGGTTTCATTTAGTTTAGGTTTAGGTTTTAGCTTTTAGGTTTATCATTTAGGGTTTAGGGTTTGGGGTTTGGGTTTTGTGTTTGGGTTTAGGGCTTAGGGTTTAGGGTTTAGAGTTTAGGTTTTAGGGTTGAGAGTTTAGGGTTTAATGTTTTAGTGTTTAGGGTTTAGGGTTTAGAGTTTAGGGTTTTTGGTTTAGGGTATTTAGGGTTTAGGGTTTAGGGTTTAGGGTTTAGGTTTTAGGTTTTGGATTGTGTTTTAATTTTGGGTTTAGGGTTTTATTTTTTTAACAGAATAAATTGATTCAACATTTCTTTTTTTGATTTCATTAACCAAGTAACACACCAAGTTTAGTAGGACACTAGTGATGTCATAGATCAAAAATGAGCATGAATATCCACCAGCACCTTCAGATCCCTCACCACTGCTCCGACCACCACCTCCATGTCAGCCAACACCTTTAAATCCCCCATCACCAGTGTGATAACTACCACCTTTGCCTTCCCCTCCATCGCTATATCTATGCTGAGCCTGGTAGATTGTGATGTTCCTGCAGTCAAGGTTCTGCCCATTCTTAGGGTTTAGGTTTAGGTTTAGGATTATTAGGTTTTAAGGTTTAGGATTATTCTTTAAGTTATTTAGTTACTTTAGGTTTAGGTTTAGGTCATGGGGTTTATAGTTTAGGGTTTAAGGTTAGGGTTTAGGGTTTGGTTTAGGGTTTAGGGTTTAGGGTTTTAGGATTTATTCTTTTAGGGTTTAGGGTTTAGGGGTTGGGTTTTTAGTGTTGAGGGTTTTGGGTTATAGGTTTAGGGCTTAGGGTTTATGGATTAGGGTTTAGGGTTTAGAATTTAGAGTTTAAGGTTTTTTTTATTTAAATTAAGTAAACCAATAGGTTTAGGTTTATATAGTATATTTAGTTTATTTTTTATTTATTTTAGTTTGGTTTATTTTTTAGGTTTATTTTTTATTTTTATTTAGTTCATTTTATTTTAGTTTAGGTTTTTATTTTAGTTTATTTTTTAGGTTTACATTTAGGTTTAGGTTTATTTTTATTTTATTTTTGTGGTTTAGGTTTAGGTTTAAGTTTTATTTTATGTATTTTATTTTTATTTTAGATTTAGGTTTTTTTGTTTAGGGTTTAGGTTTTAATTTTTTATTTCATTTTAGGTTTATTTTTTAGGTTTAGTTTATTATTTAGTTTTTATTTTTTTTAGGTTTATTTATTTTTATTTTATTTTAGGTTTATTTATTATAATTTTAAGTTTAATTTTTATTTTATTAGGTTTTTTTATTATTAGGTTTATTTTATTTTTTAATTTAGTTTAAGTTTTTATTAATTTCACTATAATTTTTTTATTTTATTTTTACATTTTGGTTTAAGTTTTACTTTAGATTTTTTTTATTTTTTATTTTTAGGTTGTTTTATTTATTTTATTTTGTATTTATTAAGTTTAGTGGTTTTATTTTAGTTTAGGGTGGGGTTTGTATAGGCAAGGTTTGGGCCCTGCCTGGTTTAGGGTTAGAGCCCAGTGTGCCTGGTGGCTCAGCCTCAGCTCAGGGTTTGTGGCCCAGGGCCCAGGTTTAGTCATGGCCTTAGAGTTAGTAACCATCATGTGTTTGTGGCTCAGGGCTCAGTTTTTGAGCCTGAGTTTAGGAGTTTAGAGTGGGCCTGGGTGGGTAGGCCTGATCTGAGGGTGAGTTTAGGGCCTAGTGGTAGGTTAGGGTCAGTGGGGTTTAGGGTAGAGTGGCTCAGGGTAGTTTTAGGGTTTAAGGTAGGGTTTATGTTTAGGGTAAGTTTATGGGTTTGATATGTTTAGGGTTGTAGGTTTAGCTGAGGGTTTAGGTTTTAAAAAAAAAAAATAAACCCAGAGTTATGTATTTTGTTTATTTTGATTATTTTAGTTTATTTTATTTTTAAGTTTTATTTAGGTTCATTTTTTATTTTTATTTAGTAGTTTATTTATTTTGGGTTAATTTATTTTAGTTAATTTTCTAGGTTTAGGTTTAAGTTTATGTTTATTTTTTTATTTAATTTTATTTTTAATTTATTTTTTTGGTTCAGGTTTTATTTTTTATTTTAAGGTTTAGGTTTAGGTTTTTATTTTATTTTTTATGTTTATATTTTAGGTATTTTTTTTTAGTTTAGGTTTATGTTTATTTTTAGTTTATTTTATTTTATTTAGTTTAGGTTTAGGTTTAGGTTAATGTTTTATTTTTTTTAGCTTGGTTTAATTTAGTTTAGGTTTAGGTTTATTTTATTTTGTTTATTTGAGGCTTAGGCTTTTTTTTAGTTTAGGGTTTAGGTTTTATTTTTATTTAATTTTAGGTTTTATTTTTAAATTTACATTTTAGGTTTAGGTTTTTATTTAGTATTCATTTTATTTTATTTTAAGTTTATATTATTTTTATTTTATGTTATTATTTTATTATATTTTTTTTAATTTTAGGTTTATTTTATTTTTTTAGTTTTATTTAGGTTTTTATTTATTCTATTTTATTTTAATTTTAATTTTTTATTTAATATTTTTTTATGATTAGATTTAGTTAGGTAGGGAGAGAGTTTTAGTATAGCATTTATTTTATTTTATTTTATTTAGGTTTAGGTTTTATTTATTTTATTTTTAGTTTATTTAGTTTAATTAGTTTTTGGGTTTAGTAGGGAAGGCCTATGGTTTGGGTAGTAGGTTTAGTTTGGGGTTTAGTTTAGGGTTTAGGATTTGGACTTTAGGTTTGGACTGGTTTAGTTAGTTTAGGGTTTTAGTGAGGGTTTAGATAAGTGGTGGAATATATTTAAGGTGTAGCCAGCCCTTTAATTTTATTTGGACAGTGGATGTTTACCATTTAGGATTGTGGTTTAATTTGTGGAGTAGGGTTTAGGTTTAGTTTAGTTTGGTTTAAGGATTTAGGGTTTAAGGTTTAACATTTAGGGTTTAGGGTTTAATGTTTATGGTTTAGGGTTTATGTTTCAGGTTTAGGTTTCAAGTTTTAGTTTAGGGTTTACGGTTGTTGGTTTTTTTTAACAGAGAACAAATTTAGATTCAACATTTCTTTTTTTCAATTTCATCAACTTAGTAACACACCAAGTTTTTTAAGATATAAGCGATGACATGGATAAAAAATGAACATGCATAGAGCAAATCAAAAACCCTAGATTACTAGAATCGTCTCTACTATAAAGACGCAATTCGATAAGCAACAGATCGAATCGGTTGTTCTTTAGTTACTCTAGTTCCCATCAAAACCACCCCGACCTCTCGAGTAGCAGGATCCACCATCATATCCCCGATCTTTCCCTTTGCCACCACCACAGTTGTAACCTCCGCCGCCGTCCCCTATAAGCTCACTTGCTCCAACCACCACCTCCATACCCACCAACACCTCATCCCTGACAACCACTATGATAACCATCACCTAATCCTCCGATTTACACTTAGATCTAGTCAACCTAGTTTACTGATGTTCTGTAGTCAGTCGCCCATTCTTAGAGTTTAGTTTTAGGTTTAATTTTATTAGGTTTTATTATTTTGGTTTATTTTTTAATTTATTTATTTTAGTTACTTGGGTTTAGTATTTAGGGTTGTAGTTTATTTTGGCTTTGGGTTTAGGGTTTAGGGTTTATGCTTTTGGGTTTAGGGTTTAGGTTATGGTTGGGTTTAGGTTTAGGGTTTGTTGTGGTTTAGTGTTTAGGGTTAGTGGGTTTAGGGTTTAGGATTTAGGGTTTAGGATTTAGGATTTATGGTTTTTTTTTAATTAAGTAAACTGGTAGGTTTAGGTTTATTTAGTTTATTTTTTCTTTATTTTAGTTTATTGTATTTTTTTTTGTATTTAGGTTAATTTTTTATTTTTATTTAGTTTAGTTTATTAATTTTAGGTTTATTTATTTTAGCTTAGGTTTCTTATTTTAATTTATTTTCTAGGTTTAGGTTTATTTTTTAGTTGAGTTTTATTTTTATTTTATTTTTAGGTTTAGGTCTTATTTTTTATTTTTAGGTACACGTTTAGGTTTTTTTTAGGTTTATTTTTAAGATTGATTTTTTAGTTTAGATTTATGTTTATTTTTTTGTTTATTTTATTTTATTTAGTGTTGGTTTAGTTTATTTTTAAGTCTAATTTTATTTATTTTAGTTTAGTTTATTTTAGTTTAGGTTTATGTTTATTTTATTTTATTTATTTTTTTTAATTTCAGGTTTAGGTTTTTTTTAGTTTAGGGTTTGGATTTTATTTTTTATTTATTTTTAGTTTTTATTTTAAGGTTTATTTTTTAGGTTTAGGTTTTTATTTAGTTTTTTAAATTTTATTTTAGGTTTATTTTATTTTTATTTTAGGTATAGTTTTTATTTTATTTATGTTTTTTATTAATATGTTTATTTTATTTTAATTTAGTTTATGCTTTTATTTATTTTATTTGATTTATTTTCTTAGTTTATTTTATTTTATTTTTAGGTTTAAATTTTGGTTTTAGTTTATGATTTATTTTATTTTATTGTTTTATTTTATTTAGGTTTAAGTTTTTTTCTTTATTTTCTTTTTTAGGTTTTATTTAGTTTATGTTTAGGTTTTAGGTTTTTAAGGTTTAGGGTTTAGGTTTTATGGTTTAGTGTTTTATGGTTTAGGGTTTTAGGGTTTAGGGCTTACGGTTAGGGTTTAGGGTTTAAGGTTTATGGTATAGGGTTTTTAGCATTTAGGGATTAGGGTTTAGGGTTTGCTTAAGGTTTTAGGTTAGTTTAGGGTTTAAAGTTCAGGGTTTAGGCTTAAAGCTTTTGGGTTTTTAGTTTAGGGTTTAGGATTTAGACTTAGTTTAGGGTTTAGGGTTTAGCATTTTATAATTTTGGTTTTAGGGTTAGGGTTAGGGTTTAGGGTTTACGGTTTTGGGTTTTTGGTTTAGGGTTTTAAGTTTTGGGTTTAGTGTTTAGGTTTAGTTTATGGTTTAGGGTTTGAGTTTTAGGGTTTAAGGTTTATGGTTTAGGGTTTATAGTTTAGGGTTTTGGTCTTAGGGTTTAGGGTTTATGGTTTAGGGTTTAGAGTTTTAGGGTTTACGGTTTAGGGTTTAGGGTTAAGGTTTAAGCTTTAGGGTTTTTAGGGTTTATGGTTTATGTTTTAGGTTTAGGGTTCAGGTTTTAGTTTAGGGTTTATAGTTTTTGGTTTTTTTATGAAGAATAAATTCAAATCAACATTTCTTGATTTGTCAACCAAGTAACACAAGTTTTCTAAAACACTAGCGGCTATAGATCAAAATGAGCACTCATAAAGCAAATCAAAATTCTAGATAACTAGCTGTCTCTATAAAAGGGTTGCATATGCAGATCGGATCCATTCTTGGTTTCTCTAGTTTCCATCAGAACCACCCTGGCCTCTTGAGTAGTAGGATCTACCATCATATCCTAGATCTCTCCCTCCGCAACCACCACAGCTATAACCTCCGTCGCTCCTCCTACCTCCATACAAACAATTGCTCCGACTGCCACATCAATGTCCACCAGCACCTCCAAATCCCCCACCACCATTGCAATAACTGTCGACTCTGCCTTCTCCTCCACCGCCATATCTAGATTGAGCCTGGTTCACGATGATGTTTCTACCGTCAAGGTTCTGCCTATTCTTAGGGTTTAAATTTTTCTTTTTAAAGAAATTTATGGAATTTTATTGCCACAAAGAAAAAGTACAAGGTCGTTAGTCAGGGTAAATTTCTAATCTAATGCTCAAAGAGCCATAATAAGTCCTTAAGAGATAAACCCCCTAACTATTACAATAATATATGGAAAAAACAAAATTAAAACCAAATCGACAACAATCCATGTACAACAACATCCACTAGGTCCTTTTGATACCGGATCCACCTATAAGATTCTCCAAACCTATAGAAGAAATCTGCAACATACTATTGAAAGGATCAGTAAAATTAAGCAAACATAAAGAGTATGAGCAAAGAAAAGGAGCAAAGCAAAAAAAAGGCTCAGGCTTAGTTACAATCATCTGAAGGAGCAACACTATATGTAAGCATCCAAACTTCTTAAGAAGGGTTCAACTACATATAGTGCTACCAGCTAAAAGAAGATAGAGAGGGAAATATCAAGGCCATCATTGTCAGCATATCTCTTGTAGCCCATCATCCCATGTCCATCATCCTGAAAGGATGCAAACTCCTCCAAGCAGCGGACATAATAGCCAACCACAAAGCCACCAAAACAAATAAGCCCAATAAGGCAGAAGATCAACCAACCACCAAGGACAATAGCAGTATAGTAGGAACATCACCAAAGAAGAATAACAACATCAAAGGGAGCAAGCATAATGAACTTAACAACACAAACAAGAAAAAACCAAGACCAATAAGAAAAAAAATAAGAGCTCATATCCTCCACTAGCAAATAAGAATGGCAGTAAGGCTGTCACCTAAACCAGAAAAAGGGAAGCAGCAGCAGCCAAGGGAGGAGAACCAAAGCAGGAGTAGGCCAACTAGCATGTCACTAATAGAGCAGGAAAGAAAGGCCAAAACATCCACCCATCCAACTAACCCAGCCAGCCAACACAGCCAACCAACCCAGCCAGCCAACTTAGCTTCCTATCAAACCAATAATAGCAGAAAATCCAAATCAGTGAAAAGACCAACAACATCCATCATGCTAAAACAACCCAAGACAATTAGAAAAAGGGTAAAAGCTAACAACGGCATCCACCAAACCCAACCAAAGTAGCATAAATTATGATCCAGGTGAGATAAATAGTTAGCCAAAAAAAAGTGAAGTGAACATAGTAAAACAGACTAAAAGCCATCCATTAGGGGCAATAGCAATACAACTGGAACACCATCAAAGCAGACAGTAAAAAGGAGAAGAAATATTAATGAGTGCAAGCATCATAATCACAGCCAAGTTAGGCACCAATACACCAAACCATGTCATCAGATCCCAAAGCAAAATAACACAATTAAATAGCCATCATCCAGCCAACACAAAATAACAACAAAAACAAAAGTAGCTACGGCTAAGAAGAAACCAAAACTACAACCAAAAGAAATAAACCTAAACTAAAAGCCCCCTCAAAACCCAATCAACAAAAAAGAAGAAATAATAGTCAACAAATAACCTCCACCTTGCCAAATCCAATCCAAAACTAGACCACCAACAGCCCCTCTGATTTGCCACCAACAGAAGTGGAGAAACCAACAACACAACCATCCAAAATAACTAGCCGATAACCAGGACCCTCCTAGTCAACCAACTAGGCCACCCAGCCAACCACAATAGCAGTAAAAACTCTAACTCAGTTAAGGAAGCAACAAGCCCAGAAATATGGCAAACACCATACAGAAAATAACAGGAAAAGCCACCTCCCAAATGAAGGTCACCAAAAGCAACCAAGCAATAATAATCACCCAGCCAGGCAAACAGGAGCCACTAGGATGAAAAAATAAAAACAACCTAGGTAGAAAAAATTGGAACCACTAGGTAGTGACCACTAGGCCAATCCAAAAGCAAGAGCTCAAAAATAAAACCTAGCATAGGCCCAAGAGTGAAAATAAGTAAATGGCCAAAACCCAAATAGGGTTTAAGAATGGGGAACCAGAAGCAATGGCTCATCAAAAACGAACTAAGTAAACCAAGCCAAGAAAATTATAATATGTGATAAGGTAATCCAGTGTTGTCCAGATTGACCAAACCCCTTAATAGTTTAGGCAAATTTTAATAGTCAAATAAAGTGAAATCAGTTAATTTGGCACCTAAAGTAGCCAAGAAATCAGCACAAGCATTACCTTCATAAAGGATATGAGAAATTTTATAACAAACTTGAGAAAGAAAATTTTTAGTATGATTGAGAAGATAAAATAAATCAACATTTCCTATTCTATTAGAGTTTAGCAGGTCAAGAAGCAAGAGCTCATCAAGTTCAATCCATATGTTGAGGAAACCTTTATTCAAACAAATTTCAATAGATTTATTGATAGGCATAAGCTCAGCATAGATAACAGAGCAGGCTTTGAGAGGATATGCAAAAGCACAAATGATAATACCTTTAGAATCCCTAAGAATACCACCACAGCCATATTTATTGGAAAAATAGAACCATTAGTATTCACTTTAATCAAATTTTCATTGGGTTTGATCCAATGCATAATCCTATCTCTTTTATAAGTGCCAACATCAGGCAGAATGATAACCACTTTTTTAGCCACAAATTTATAGCCTATAAAATGAATGTTACTAATAAGATTGGCATTAAACAGAGCATGAATTTTTTCCTTTGGTTCTAGCCAAGATTTTTTTAAGGTTCATAGGAATACCACGATATTTAGAATCATTTCTATCCATCCAGATGAACTAGATAAGGGTAATAACAACTAGAACTTTGATATGACCTTTTATAAGTTTTTTGGAAACAGACTTCAAGAAGTTGATATATGGAAAGAGAGCCATTAAAAGTAGTTGGTATTAAATAAATCATCATACCATAACCATAATTTATAAATAATAGCACCATTGACAAAAACATGATTAACATTTTCAATAAGAAAGCAATAATAACACTTTGAAGGAAAATAAAACCCTTTATTCCAGAGTAAAGAGTCCACAGGAATAAAGGTATTCAAAATCCTCCAAGCTAAAATTGAATAGGAATAGGAATTGGGAATGATATTGTTCTAAAGTTTAATGAAAACATTGCAGGAGTTTTGCTTATCTCTAATAATAGTCCAAACCTCTTTAAGAACAAAATAACCATTGTAAGAAAGCTTAAAGAGAATTTGGTCAGGTTTGTTAAAGAAAATAAGGATGTTTCTAAAGTTATCTAAATGAGAAATAGGGATATAATTCTCAAATTTATTCTCATTCCGAGTGTTATTATGCCAGAAAGAGTTAACTTTGATGGCTACTGATGGTGGTAGATAAAAGGAAGTCAATAGAGCCATTGCCAATCCAATTGTCTTACCAAAAGAAAGAAGAAGTTGAATTAATACCCCAAGATATTAATGTTTTGAACCCATTTAATGGAGCAAAGCCTTTTCCAAATTGGAGAGTCACCAACTTTATAAGCACATATAAGAGGGTGTTTACCTTGGAAATATTTTTTCATCATAAAATTAGCCCAAAGGCTATCATTCTTTCTAAAATTTCACTAGAACTTATGAGAGAAGGCAGTAATAGCTTCACGAATCAGTTTGCAACCATGAGCACCTTCACCCAAGGGACCACAACATTTATGCCAGGAAGTCCAATGTATTCTTTTAGTAGAATTATTGGATCCCCAAAAAAATTTATTATGCAAGCCATCAATTCTAATAAGAGTAACATTAGTGGGGATAATAGTTTGAATCAAATAAAGAGGCATTAAATTGAGAGTGATTTTAGTAGTGAGCCTACCACCAAAGAAAAGTAAATGAAATTCCCAAATACAAAATATTATTTAAATTTCTTTGAATTAACTCATCAGAAAGATGGGATCATTTTGGACCATTAAAAAGAGGAGCACTCAAGTACTTAAGAGGAAGGTGTTGATGTTTAAAGTTAGTGATATGCAAGATTTGATTAATTTTATTATTGGAGATGCTTTAAGTAGTAATAAAATAACTTCTATTATCATTGATAGATAGACTACTTTCTGTACCAAATTAATTTTAAAAAAATCTTGAGATTCTTCATATGATGAATAGAAGCATTGCCGAAAATAATGAAATCATCTACAAAAATTAAATGAGAAACATGAAGACCACCAAGAGTTCTATAATACATACTAGGATTATTTAAGAATAGATCATTGATGCTCTTAGATAAGTACGTAACCACAATAATAAATAAGGAAAGAGATAGAGGATCCCTTAGTCTTAGGCCATGGGAAGAAGGAAAGAAGCCCAAGGCTTCTCCATTCAGATAAATAAAAAAACCAAGCATTATAAATATAATTTTGAATAAGAAAGATAAATTTATTAGAAAACTTAAATAAATTCAGAATATGGATAAGGAAATCCAAAGAGATATTATCAAAAGCTTTGTTAATATCTAATTTGAACAGAATGTTGCAACCTCTAGTCTTAGCATCTAAATCATGAATTAATTCATGAGCAAGCAGTATATTATCAGAAATAGATCTACCTATAACAAAACTAGTTTGGTTTAGATAGATAATCCTATAAAGTAAATGACTGAGCTTATTAGTTAGAATTTTTAAAATCAACTTATTGAAAAAGGTGCATAGACTAATAGGTCTAAAATCACTCCAATAAAGGGTGTATAGAAGCTGATGACTCGTGCTTACTAAGAACTTAGGTTTAGGTTAAGATTTATTAAGTTTTAGGGTTTAGGTTTATCTCTTAATTTATTTAGTTACTTTAAGTTTAGGTTTAGGGTTTGGGGTTTAGGGTTTAGGGTGTTGGGTTAAGGGTTAAGGTTTAGGGTTTAAGGTTTAGGGTTTTAGAGTTTATGCCTTTAGGGTTTAGGGTATAGGATTAAAGTTTAGGGTTTAGGGTTTAGGGTTTAGGGTTTAGTAATTAGGGTTTAGAGACTTTTAGGGTTTACGATTTAGGGTTTAGGGTTTAGGGTTGCACGTTTTAGGGTTTATGGTTAATTTTTGGGTTCAGGGTTTAGGGTTTAGGGTTTAGGATTTAGGGTTTAGGGTTTTTTTAATTAAGTAAACCGGTAGGTTTAGGTTTATTTAGTTTACTTAGTTTAATTTTTATTTATTTTTGTTTATTTTATTTTTTATTTTTATTTATGTTTATTTTTTATTTTTATTTAGTTTTGTTTATTTACTTTTAGTTTAATTATTTTAGTTTAGGTTTTTGATTTTTGTTTATTTTTTAGTTTTAGGTTTATGTTTAGGTTTATTTTTTAGTTGAGTTTTATTTTTATATTATATTTTAGCTTAACTTTAAGGTTTTTATGCTTTAGGTTTTAGGGCATAGGACTTAGGGTTTAGGGTTTAGGGATTAGTGTTTTAGGGTTTAGGGTTTTAGGGTTTAGGTTTTAGGATTAGGGTTTTGGGTTTTGGGTTTAGTGTTTAGGCTTTAGGACTTAGGGTTTTTATGGTTTTAAGGGCTTAGGGTTTAGATTTTAGGGTTTAGGGTTTAGGGTTTAGGGTTTTGGGTTTGGGGTTTAGGGTTTTAGGGTTCAAGGTTTATGGTTTATGGTTCAGGGTTTACGGTGTATGGTTTAGGGTTTTGGGTTAAAAAGGGTTAAGGGTTAGGATATTTTTTTAATTTTTTTAGGGTTAAGGGTTTAGGGTTTAGATTTTAGGTTTAGGATTCATGTTTTAGTTTAGGTTTAATTTTAAATTAATTAAACTATTAGGTTTAGGTTTTTTAGTTTATTTGATTTATTATTTATTTTATTTTATTTTATTTGTTATTTTATTTAGGTTTATCTTTATTTTTTAGTTTATTTTATTTATTTTAGGTTTATTTATTTTAGTTTAGGTTTTTTATTTTAGTTTATTTTTATGTTTAGGTTTAGGTTTAGCTTTATTTTTTAATTTAATTTTATTTTTATTTTATTTTTTAGGTTTAGGTTATATTTTTGATTTTTAGGCTTAAGTTTAGGTTCTTATTTTATTTTTTTAGGTTTAGGTTTTAGGTTATTATTTTAGGTTTATAGTTTATTTTTAGTTTAGGTTTAGGTTTACTTTTAGTTTGCAATATTTTATTTAGTTTAAGGTTTAGGTTTATTTTATTTTAAGTTTAAGTTTAAGTTTATTTATTTTAGTATTATTTAAGTTTAGGTTTACATTTATTTTATTTTATTTTGTTTTAGGTTTTATTTTGTTTATTTTTAGGTTTAGGTTTTATTAAGTTTTATTTTTTTTCATTTTAGGTTTATTTTATTTTTATTTTCATTTAGTTTTATTTTATTTAGGTTTTTATTTTAGTTTTATTTTATTTTTTAGTTTAGTTGAGGTTTTTATTTATTTTATTTTAGTTTAGTTTTTATTTTTTATTTTATTTTATTTTTAGGTTTAGGTTTAGGTTTATGTTTAGATTTAGGTTTTAGTTTAGATTTTTATTTTATTTAGGCTTAGGTTTTTATATTTATTTTATTTTTAGATTTTATTTAGTTTAGGTTTAGGTTTTTTGGTTTCTAGAATTTAAGGGTTTTGGGTTTAGAGCTTAGGGTTTAGGGTTTAGGGTTTAGGGTTTAGGGTTTAGGGGTTGTGGTTTAGGATTATACATTTTAGGGTTTAGGGTTATGTTATTATTATTATTATTATTATTATTATTATTATTATTATTATTATTATTATTATTATTTAGGGTTTAACGTTTAAGGTTTAGCTTTTAGGTTTAGGATTCAGGTTTTAGTTTAGGGTTTAGCATTTTTGTTTTTTTTTTGAGAATAAATTCATATTCAACATTTCTTCTTTTTGATTTCAACAACCAAGTAACACACCAAGTTTTCTAAGACACAAGTGTTGACACAGATTAAGAATGAGCATGCTTAAAGCAAATCAAAAATCCTAGATAACTGAAGAAGTCTCTTCTGCTAAGACAGTTCCATAAGAAGTAGATCGGATCGACTGTTCTTCAGTTTCTCCAATTCCCATTAGAACCACCCCAGGCCTCTCGAGTAGCGGGACCCACCATCATATCCTCGATCACTCCCTCCCACCTCCATAACCACCACTGCTCTGACCACCATCTCCATATCCACCAGCACCTCCATATCCCCCACCACCATTGTGATAACTACCGCCTCTGCCTTCGCATCCACCATCTTTTGCACATTCTTATGGTTTAAGTTTATGTTTAGGTTTATTAGGTTATAGGGTTTAGGTTTATTTTTTAATTTATTTAGTTACTTTAGGTTTAGGTTTGAGGTTTAGATAGGGTTTAGTATTGGGGTTTAGGTTTTAGTTTAGGTTTATGGTATTAGTGTTTATACTTTTTTTTTAGGGTTTGGGTTAGGGTTTAGGGTTTTGGGTTTAGTTTTATGGGTGTTAGGGTTTAGGTTTAGGTTTAGTGTTGTAGGGTTTAAGTTTAGGGTTAGGTTAAAGGTTTAATGTTTATAATTTAGTGTTTAGGTTTAGATTTAGGTTTAGGGTTTTTTTTAAAAAAAAAAGTGGGGTTTTAGTTTATTTAATTTATTAGGTTTAGGGTTTTAGGGTTTGCATTTAGGTTTAGGGTTTAGGGTTTAGGGTTAGAGTTTAGGGTTTAGGGTTTAGAGTTTAAGGTGTAGGGTTTTTTAGGGTTTAGGGTTTAGGGTTTTGGGTTGTAGGTTTAATGGTTTAGGGTTTAGGGTTAGTTTTAGGTTTTAGAGTTTAGGCTTATGGATTTTTTTTTTTAGTTTTTCGGGTTTAGGGTTTATGATTTAGGTTTTAAGTTTAGGGTTTAGGTTTTAGTTTAGTGTTTGGGGTTTTAAATTTTTTAATAAATAAATACACATTCAACATTTCTTCTTTTAATCTCATCAACTTAACAATCCAAGTTTTCTAATACACAAGTGATGACATAGATAAAAAATGAGCATACATAGAGCAAATCAAGAACCCTAGATAACCAGAATAGTCTCTATCTTAAAGACACGATCCATAAGAAGCATATCAAATTGGCCATTCTTCAATTTCTCTAGTACTCATCAGAACGACCATAGCCTCTGGAGTAGCGGGATAGACCATCATATCCCTGATCTCTCCCTCCACCACCACCAAGGCTGTAACCTTCATCGCTCCTCCCACCTCCATAATCACTACTCGACCACCACCTCCATCCACCCTAGATCCACCACCACTACCACCACGCCTTCTCCTTTAGATCTAGACTAGCACGGTGATGTTCCTACCATCAAGGATCTACCCATTCTTGGGGTTTAAGTTTAGGTTTAGGTTTATTAGGTTTTACAGTTTAGGTTTATTTGTTAATTGATTTAGTTACTTCATATTTAAATTTAGGGTTTAGGGTTTAGGGTTTAGGGTTTAGGTTTAGGGTTTAGGGTTTAGGGTTTATTTTTTAGTGTTTAGGGTTTAGGGTTTTAGTTTAGGATTTAGGGTTTAGGGTTTAGGGTTTTTTAGGGTTTAGGATTTAGTGTTTAGGGTTAAGGGTTTAGAATTGTAGTTTTAGGGTTTATGGTTTAGGGTTTAAGGTTTAGGATTTATAATTTAGGGTTTAGGATTTAGTGTTTAGGGTTTTTATTAAAACAAATTAAGTAAACCAGTAGGTTTACGTTTATTTAGTTTATTTATTTCAGTTTATTTTATTTTTTTAATTTTATTTAGGCTTATTTTCTATTTTTATTTAATTTAGTTTATTTATTTTAGGTTTATTTCTTTTAGTTCAGGTTTTTTATTTTAGTTTATTTTTTAGGTTTATGTTTAGGTTTAAGTTTAGGTAGTTGATTTCTTTATTATTTTAGTTTATTTTATTTTTTACTTTTATTTAGGTTTATCTTTATTTTTATTTAGTTTCATTTATTTATTTTAAGTTTATTTATTTTAGTATAGATTTTTTATTTAAATTTTTTTTTAGGTTTAGGTTCAGGTTTAGGCTTATTTTTAGTTTAGTTTATTTTTATTTTATTTTTTAGGTTTAGGTTTTATTTTCTTTTAGGTTTAGGTTTAGGTTTTTATTTTATTTTCTTAGGTTTAAGTTTTAGATTTTTAGGTTTATATTTAAATTTTATTTTTTAAATTAGGTGTAGGTTTTATTTTATTCTATTTTATTTTATTTAGTTTGGTTTAGGTTTAGGTTTAGTTTATTTTAGGTTTAGGTTTATGTTTTATTTGTTTTTATTAGCAGGTTTAGATTTTTTTAGTTTAGGGTTTAGGTTTTATTTTTTATTTATTTTTTAGGTTTTATTTTTGGTCTACTTTTTTTAGGTTTTGATTTTTATTTAGTTTTAATTTTACTTTATTTTAAGTTTATTATATTTTTATTTTATGTTTAGTTCTTCATTTATTTAGGCTTTTTATTTATTTATAGTTAAGTTTAAGTTTTTATTTATTTTTATTTTAATTTTTCTTAGGTTTAGGTTTAGGTTTTAGTTTATGATTTTATTTTTTTTTATTTTTTTATTTTTCTTAGGTTTTATTTAATTTAGGTTTAGGTTTTGAGGGTTTAGGGTTTAGGGTTAGTTTAGGGTTTAGGGTTTAGGGTTTGGGGTTTAGGGTTTAGGTTTTAGGTTTAGGGTTTAGGGTTTATGGTTTAGAGTTTTAGGTTTAGGGATTAATGTTTAGTGTTTATGGTTTAGGGTTTAGGTTTTAGCCTTCATGTTTTAGGTTTAGGGCTCAGGTTTTAGTTTAGGGTTTAGGGTTTTCGGCTTTTTATTAAGAGAGAACAAATTCAGATTCATCATTTCTTCTTTTTTATTTCATCAACCAAGTAACACACCAAGTTTTCTAAGAAACAAGTGACATCATAGATAAAAAATGAGAACATATATTCACCAACACCTCCAAATCCCTCACCATAGCTCCTCCTGCCTCCAAAACCACCACTGCCCCGACCACCACCTCCATATCCACCAACACCTTCAAATTCCCCACCATCGCTATGAAATTGCCACATCCACCTTTGCCTTCTCCACCTGATCTAGAGTTAGCCTAGTTGACGGTGATGTTCCTGTCGTCAAGGTTCTGCCCATTCTTAGGGTTTAGGTTTATTTTTTATTTTATTTAGATATTTAAAGTTTATGTTTAGGGTTTAGGGTTTAGGGTTTAGGGATTAGGGTTTAGGGTTGTAGGTTTAGGGTTTAGTGTTTAGGGTTTCGAGTTTAGGATTTAGGGTTTAAGGTTTTTTTTTCAATTAAGTAAACTGGTAGGTTTTGGTTTATTTAGCATATTTAGTATATTTTTCTTTATTTTAGTTTACTTTATTTCTTATTTTTATTTAGGTTTATTTTTTTATTTAGTTTAGTTTATTTATTTTAGGTTTATTTATTTTAGTTTAGGTTTTTTATTTTAGTTAATTTTTAGGCTTAGAGTTTTATTTTATTTTATATTTTTGGTTTAGATTTTTGGTTTTTATTTTAGGTTTATTTTTAGGTTTTATTTTTTAGTTTAGGTTTAGGTTTATTTTAGTTCAATCTATTGTATTTAGTTTAGGCTTAGGTTTAGGTTTATTTTATTTTAAGTTTAGGTTTAGGCTTTATTTATTTTAGTTTAGTTTAGTTTAATTTAGGTTTAGGTTTATTTTATTTTGTTTATTTTATTTTTATTTAGGTTTAAATTTTTTCTAGTTTAGGGTTTATGTTTTATTTTACATATATTTTTAGGTTTATATTTTAGGTTTAGGTTTTCATTAATTTTTTATTTTAGTTTATTTTTGGATTATTTTATTTATATTTTACATGTTATTTATATTTTATTTAGGTTTTTTATTCTTAGGTTTATTTATTTTAGTTTAGTTTAGGTTTTTATTTATTTTATTTTAGTTTATTTTTTTTTTTTATTTTATTTTATTTTTAGGTTTAGGTTTAGGTTTTAGTTTAGGTTTTTCTATTTTTTTATTTTATTTATGTTTAAGTTTATTTTTTTATTTTACTTTTTAGTTTTATTTAGTTCAGGTTTATGTTTTTAGCTTTTTAGGGTTTAGGGTTTATGCTTTAGGGTTTAATCTTTAGGGTTTAAGGTTTAGGCTTTTAGGGTTTAGGGTTTATTTAGTTTTATTTTTTATTTTATTTTCTTTTTAGGTTTAGGTTTTATATTAGGTTTTTATTTTATTTTATTTTTTTTGGTTTAGGTTTATTTATTTTTTTATTTTTAAGTTTTATTTACTTTATGTTTAGGTTTTTAGCTTTTTAAGGTTTAGGGTTTTGGTTTAGTTGAGGGTTTAAGGTTTAGGGTTTATGTTTTGGGGTATAGGGTTTAGGGTTTAGGATTTTAGGGTTTAGGGTTTAGGGTCTAGGGCTTTGGATTTTGGGTATTAATGCTTTAGGGTTTAGGTTTTAGGTCTAGGGTTCTGGTTTTAGTTTAGGGTTTTGGCTTTTTAGTTTTTTTAATAGAGAACAAATTCAGATTAAAGATTTCTTCTTTTTCATTTCATCAACCAAGTAGCACACAAAGTTTTCTAAGTCACAAGTGACAACATAGATAAAAAATGAGCACGCATAGAGCAAATCAAAACCCTAGACTAGAGTTATCTTTAATGTAAAAGCATAATTCCATAGCGTAGATCGGATCGACCGTTCTTGATTTCATGTTCCCATCAAAACACCCCGGCCTCTCAGTATGGATCCACCATCATATCTCGATCTCTCCCTCCACCACCACCACCCATGTAACCTCCATCGCTCCTCCAGCCTCCATTGCCCTCGAGCACTTGTTCCATATCCACCAACACCTCAGATCCACCACCACCATTACGATAACCTCCCTTCTCCTCCACCCATCTTGAGTCTGTTGATGGTGATGTTTGTCATCAAGGTTACGCCCTTTTTTGGTTTAGCTTTAGCTTTAGGTTTATTAGGTTTTAGGGTTTAGGTATATTTTATAATTTATTTAGTTACCTTAGGTTTAAGTTTAGGGTTTGAGGTTTATGGTTTAGGGTTTAGGGTTAGGGGTTAGGATTTGAGGTTTAGTGTTTAGGGTTTAGGGTGTAAGGTTTAGGGTGTAGGGTTTAGGGTGTAGGGGTTTAGGGTTTATGCTTTTAAGGTTTTGGTTTTAAGATTAGGGTTTAGGGTTTAAGGTCTTTTATGGTATAGGTAGGGCATAGGCTTAAGGTTTTTTGGGTTTAGGTTTATTTAGGGTTTTATGATTTTTTGAAAAAAAAATTAAAAGTAGGTTTAGTTTATTTACTTTATTTATTTTAATGTATTTTCTTTTTTCTTTTATTTATGTTTATTTTATTTTTTATTTAGTTAGTTTTTATTTTATTTTGGGTTTTTTATTTTAGTTTATTTTTAGATTTAGGTTTAGGTTTATGTTTATTTTTAGTTTAGTTTTATTTTTGCTTTATTTTTTAGGTTTAGGTATTATTTTTTATTTTTTAGGTTTAGTTTTAGGTTTTTTATTTTTAGTTTAGGTTTAAGTTTATTTTAATTTGTTTTATTTTATTTAGTTTAGGATATAGGACTAGTTTATTTTAGGTTTAAGTTTAGGTTTATTTAATTTAGTTTAGTTTATTTTAGTTTAGATTTACATTTATTTTATTTTCTTTATTTTAGGCTTAAGTTTTTTTAGTTTAGGGTTTAGGTTTAATTTTTTGTTTATTAGTTTATTTTTTAGGTTTAGGTTTTTATTTAGTTTTTATTTAGTTTTTATTTTTGGTTTATTTTATTTTATTTTTACATTTTGTTTTTATTTTAGGTTTATTTTATTTTATTTATTTAGTTTAGGTTTTTATTTATTTTATTTTAATTTAGTTTTTATTTTAATTTTATTTTATTTTTAGGTTTAGGTTTAGGTTTTAGTTTTTGTTTTTATTTAATTTTATGTTTTTATTTTATTTAGGTTTATATATTATTTATTTATTTTATTTGTAGGTTTTCTTTATTTTTGGTTTAAGTTTTTAGTTTTTTATGGTTTAGGGTTTAGGGTTTCTACATTTACATTTAGGGTCTAGGATTTAGATTTTGGGTTTTAAGATTTAGGTTTTGAGTTTTAGGATTTAGTGTTTAGGTTTGTAGATTTTAAGGATTAAAGTTAAGGGTTTAGGGTTTAGGGTTTAGAATTTTAAGGTTTAGGATTTATGGTTTAGGATTTAGGGTTTAGGGTTTAGAGTTTTAGGGTTTAGGGTTTAGGGTTTAGGGTTGTAGGTTTAGGGTTTTGGGTATAGGATTTTTTATTTTATTTATTTTCTATTTGTTTTTTAATTAACTAAACTAGTAAGTTTAGGTTTATTTAGTATATTTTTTACTTATTTTAGTTTATTTTATTTTTTACAATTATTTAGGTTTATTTTTATTTTTATTTAGTTTAACTTTTTATTTTAGGTTTATTTCTTTTAGTTTATTTTTTAGGTTTAGGTTTAGGTTTAGGTTTATTTTTTAGTTTAATTTATTTTATTTAATTTTTTTTAGGTTTAGGCTTAGGTTTTTACTTTATTTTTTTAGGTTTAGGTTATAGGTTTTTATTTTAGGTTTATTTTTAGGCATTATTTTTTTGTTTATGTTTAGGTTTAGGAATATTTTTAGCTTATTTTATTTTATTTAGTTTTGGTTTAGGTTTAGGTTTAGGTTTTATTTATTTTCGTTTAGTTTATCTTAGTTTAAGTTTAGGCTTATTTCATTTTTATTTTAGGTTTAGAATTCTTTTTTAGTTTAGAGTTTAGGTTTTATTTTTAGGATTATTTCATGGTTAGGTTTATTTTATTTTATTTGGTTTAGTTTTATTTTTTTATTTAGGTTTTTTTATTTTCTTAGTTTAGTTTAGGTTTTTATTAATTTTATTTTAGTTTAGTTTTTTTTTTATTTTTTTTTTTATTTTTTTTTGGGTTTAGGTTTAGGTTTAGGTTTTAGTTTATTTTTTATTTATTTTATTTTGGTTTAGGTTTTTTATTTATTTTATTTTTTGGGTTTTAGTTTAGGATTAGGTTTTAGCATTTTAGGTTTTGGTTTAGGGTTTAGGTTTTAGGTTTTATTTGGGTTTATTTTAGGTTTTATTTTTTGTTTAAGTTTGGGATTATTTTTTAGTTTATTTTATTTTACTTAGTTTAGGGTTTAGGTTTAGGATTTATTTATTTTAGTTAATTTATCTTAGTTTAGTTTTAGGTGTATTTTATTTTTTTATTTTATTTTTTAGTTTTGTGTTTGAGTTTTATTTTTTTATTTATTTGCAGGTTTATTATTTAGACTTAGGTTTCTATTTAGTTTTTATTTTATTTTATTTTAGATTCATTTTATTTTTATTTTACATTTAGCTTTTATTTTATTTACGTTTTCTTTCTTAGGTTTATTTTAATTTTTTAGTTTAATTTAGGTTTTCATTTATTTTAATTTAGTTTCTTGTAATTTTTTATTTTATTTAATTTTTAAGTTTAGGTTTATGTATTAGTTTAGGTTTTTATTTTATTTTATTTTATGTAGGTTTAGGTTTATTTATTTATTTTATTTTTAGGTATTTACTTTAGGTTTAGGTTTTAGTTTGTTAGGCTTAGGATTAGTTTAGTGTTTGTGGTTTTAGGGTTTAAGATTTAATGTTTAGTGTTTAAGCTTTAGGGTTTAGGGGCTTTATGGTTTAGGTTTTAAGGTTTAGGGTTTAGGGTTAGCTTTGGGTTTAGGGTTAGTTTATGGTTTAGGGTTTATGGTTTAGGCATTAGGGTTTAGGGTTTTATAGTTTAGGTTAGTTTAGGGTTTTTAGTGTTAGAGTTTAGGGTTTAGGGATTAGATTTAGGGTTTAGGGTTAGTTTAGGTTTTAGGTTTAGGGTTTAGGGTTGTAGGTTTAGGGTTAGGGTTTTAGGTTATTTTTAGGGTTTAAGTTTCGTGTTTAGGTTTAGGATTTAGGGTTTAAGGTTTAGGGTTTTTTTTATTTTATAGGTTTAAATTTTTTAGTCTATTTAATATATTTTTTATTTATTTTATTTTATTTTATTTTAATTTTATGTAGGTTTATTTTAATTTTTTTTATTTTAGATTATTATCTTAGTTTAGGTTTTTTATTTTAGTTTACTTTTTTAGTTTAGGTTTATTTTATTTTCTTTTTATTTATTTTAGGTTTAGTTTTATTTTTTTTTTTTTCATTTAGTTTTAGGTTTTTATTTTATTTTTTTTAGGTTTAGGTTTTAGGTTTTATTTTAGTTTATTTTTAGGTTTTATTTTTTTAGTTTAGTTTAGGTTTATTTTAGTTTATTTTATTTTATTTAGTTTTAGGTTTAGTTTATATTTTGTTTAAGTTTTATTTATTTTAGTTTTATTTATTTTATTTTGTTTATTTTAGGTTTTAGGTTTTTTTAGATTAGGTTTAGGTTTTATTTTTTTATTTATTTTTAGGTTTTATTTTATCTTTTATTTTATAGGTTTATGTTTTATTTAGTTTTATTTATTTTTTATTTTGGTTTATTTTATTTTATTTTATGTTTAGTTTTTATTTTATTTAGGTTTTTTATTCTTAGATTTATTTTATTTTATTTACATTAGGTTTTTATTTATTTTATTTTAGTTTAGTTTTTATTTTATTTTATTTTATTTTTAGGTTTAGGTTTAGGTATTTTATTTTATTTAGTTTAGTTTTTAATTTATTTTATTTTTAGGTTTTATTTAGTTTAGGTTTAGTTTTTAGGGTTTAGGTTTAGGTTTAGGGTTTAGATTTGTTTAGGGTTTAGTTTAGATTTTGGGATTACAATTAAGGGTTTTCTAGGTTTTAGGTTTAGGGTTTAGGGTTTAGGTTTGTGGTTTAGGTTTAGGGTTTTTGTGGAAATTAAAGAAATTTTATTGCCACAAAGAAAAGTACAAAGTCTTAGAGGGTAAATCTCTAAGCTAATGCTCAAAGAGGTACAATAAATCCTAAAGAGATAAACCCTTAACTATTACAATAATAAAGGAAAGAAAGCAAAAGAAAAAAAAAAAATCAACAAAGAATCCATTTGAGCAACAACAACTTCATTTGGTTTGTCTCGATAGAAGATCCACCCGCAAGACTCTCCCAACCTATAAAAGAAATCAGAACATACTTGAAAGGATGAGTACATTTAAGCAAGCATTAAAGTAAGAGCAAATAAAAGGAGTAAAGTAAAGAAAAGGCAACCTCGCATAATCATCTCAAGGAGCAACACTATATGTAAGCATCCAAACTTCAGGAGAAGGGTTACAATTACATATAGCTCTACCAGCCAAAAAAATAAAGAGTGAGAAACATCAAGGCCATCATAGCGAGCATACCTTGTGTAGCCCATCATCAAAAATTTGTCATTTAGCAAGGCTACAAAATCCTCCAAATAGAAAACATAACAGCCAACCACCAAGCCACCAGAATAATTAAGCCCAATAAGGTAGAAAATCAACCATCCATCAGGGATAGCAGCAATATAGTAGGAGCACCACCAAAGCCGCCACAAAAAAGAGTAACAAAATCAAAAGGAGTAACCATCATGACAGGGGTAACAACTCAAACCAAGGATAAACAAGAGCAAAAAAGAAAAACACAAGTGCTCATATCCTCCACCAACAAAGCAAAATAAAGAGAGTAAAATACAACCTAATCGCAAAAGGGTGGACAGAAGGCCGCCACCCAAAGGAAAAGAGGTCAACTACAGCCAAGAGAGAAAAAACAAAGTAGGAGGAAACCAAAAATATAGGTCATATAAAGAACACCAATAAGTTCCCATAACAGTCACCGAAGGAGCAAGAAAAATTGACAAAAATAACCACCCCTCCAACCAACCCAACAAGCCAATACAACCAACCAAATCACCACATATCCTCCTATAACAACCACCAGAAGACCCAAATCAAAGACCAATAGTAAAATCATCAAGCCAAAATCACAAGATAGCTAGAAGAAGTAGACAATAGCCACCAAACCCAACTAAGGCAACCAAAATTTGATCTAGTAAGTAGAATAGCACCAAAGAAAAAAGCTACAAATCCCAATAAGACAGACTATATGCCAACCAATAGGAACAATAGCAATAAAGGCACCTAGCCAAGCCACCAACCCCCGAGGCCAACTAACAGCCACAAAATAGCCTTCAAACAGCCAATCTAGAATAATACCCAAACCCAAAGCCCCTACAGCCAAGAGAGGAAGGCCAATATAGGAGGAGTTTAAAACCATAACCAAAATAAACAAAACAAAATTAACAAAACCAACCACAAAGCTAAGAAAACAGAGAAAATAACAAACAACCAATAATTCCACCATGCCAAAATCAAGCTAGATAAACCACCAATACCGATCAATCACCAAAAAAATGAAAAAGTAGCCAAACATAGCTACCATCCAACCAACCTAACTAGCCAAACCCAACCACCAACAAAGCCACTCACAATCACCACAATAGATCCAACTGTAAGTTAGCAAGCAAGATAGAAAAGAGGAAAACCCACAAAAGAAAACTACAAGAGCATAGCCATAACCCAAAAAAGGAAGATATAAAAAATAAAGGAAAATTGTGGTAGACAAATAGAAGCCACCGTTAAAAAAACTAAACAACAACTAGTACTTACAATAAAATTAGTACCAAAACCAAGCCAATCCAAAAGTAAGACATCGAAAACATAACCCAGCTCATGACAAAGAGAGAAAATAAGTAGATAACCACAACCCAAAGAGGGCTTAACAAGGGGCAACCAAAAGTAGAAGATCATCAAAACAAGTAAAGAATTTATAATCTGATAAAACAATCCAAGATTATCCGATTAACCAAACCTCTTAATAGTTTAGGCAAAGTTTGGTTGTCAAAATAAATGAACTCGCTAAGTTGGCACCAAAGTTAGACAAGTAATCAACACAATCATTACCTTCACGAAGGATGCAGGAAATTTTAAAATGAACTTAAGAAAGAATACTTTTAGTAGGATTAAGAAGATAAAAAAATTCAGCATTCCATTTCTATTGGAATTAAGCATGTGAAGAAGCAAGATAGCATCAACTTCAATCTAGATGTTGTGGAAACATCTATTCAAACAAATTTCAATAGCTTTATTAATTGCCATAAGCTCAAAAAAATAATAGAATAAAGCTTTGAGTGGATAGGCAAAAGCACATATGATTTTTAGAATCCCTAAGGATACCACCACCATATTTATTAAAAAAGCAATAGAACCATCGATTCACTTTAATCAAATTATCTTTAGGTTTAAGCCAATGAATAATAATCCTAGCACTTTTATAAGAGTCAAACTCAAGTGAATGATACCCAATCTTTAGCCACATATTTTATAACCTCTAAAATAAATATTACTAATAATATTGGATTATAAAGAGCATGAATTTTTTCTTTAGTTCTAGCTAGATCCTTTTATGGTTTCAGAGTACCATGATATTTAGCATCATTTCTATCCATCCAAATGAACCATAAGGGTAATAGCAATTAAAACTTTGATATGACCTTTCACGTATTTTGAAACAGACTTCAAGAAGCTGATAAAAAGAAAAAGAACCCTGAAAATAGTCGGTATTAAATAAATCATCATACCAAAATCATAATTTAGAAGCAATAGCACCATTGACAAAAACTTGATTTACATTTTCAATATGAAAGCAACAATAACACTTTGAAGGTAAGTAAAACCCTTTAGTCCAGAGCAAAGAGTCCATAGGAATAAAGTTATTCAAAATCCTCCAAGCCAAAATGGAATAGGAAATGGAAATGATATTATTCCAAAGTTTAATAAAAAACATTAGAGGGGTTTTGTTAATCTCTAATAAAATTCCAAACCACTTTAAGAACAAAGTCACCATTATAAAAAAGAATTTGGCAAGGTTTGTTAAAAGAAATGGGGATATTTCTAAAGTTGTCAAAAAGAGAAATAGGGATATAATTCTTAAGTTTGTTTTCATTCTAATTGTTATTAAGCCAAAAAGAATTAACTTTGATAGAGTAGAGTGGGTAGATAAAAGGGTGTAATAGAGCCATAATCCAATTGTCTTGCAAAAGAAGAGAGAACCCAACTAATACCCCAAGATATTAATGATTTGGAAACCCATTTAATGGAGCAAATCCTTTTCCAAACTGGAAAGTCGCCAACTATATATGCACAGTTAAGGGGGTGTTTACCATGGCAATATTTTTCCATCAGAAAATTAGCCCAAAGGCTATCATTCTTTCTAAAATTCCACCTGAGCTTATGAGAAAAGGTAGTGGTAGCTTCACGAATAGGTTTGCAACCAAGAGCACCTTCTCCCAAAGGACCACAACATTTATGCCCAATACCAATCTTTTGGTAGAATTATTAGAGCCCAAAAAAAATTTTAAGCAAATGATCAATTCGATAAGTGTAACATTAATGGGGATAATAGTTTTAATCAAATAAAGAGACATTGAGTTAAGGGTGCTTTTAAGAATAGTGATCACCAAAGGAAAGTAAATGGAATTCTCAAATAGAAATATTATTTAAAAATTTTTGAATTAACTCATCAAAGAGATGGGAACATTTCAGGCATTTAAAGAGTGGAGCACCCAAGTACTTAAGTGGTAAGTGTTGATGTTTAAAATTAGTGATATGTAGGATTTGATTGATTTTATTATTGGAGATACTTGAGGAAGAGATAAAAAATTTGTTATCATTTATAGAAAAGCCACTTTCTACCAAATTTATTTAAAAGACTTGAGATGCTAATTTGATAAATAGAAGCATTGCAAAAAATAATGAAATCATATGCAAAACTTGAATGGGAGAAGACCATTAAGTGTTTTGTAGTACATATTATGATTGATTAAGAATAAATCATTGATGCTCCTAGATAAGTACTCAACAAAAATAATAAATAATGCAGAGATAAAGGATCCCCTTGTCATAAGCAAGAGGGAAAGAAATCCAAGGCTTCCCCATTAAGAAAATCAAAACCAAGGATTATTAATACATTTTAATAAGAAAAATAAATTTATCAAAACCCAAATAAATTGAATATGGAAAAGGAAATCCCAAGAGATTTTATCAAAGAATTTGGTAATATCTAATTTGGAAAGAATGTTGCCACCTTTAGTCTTGGCATCAAGATCATGAATTAATTTTTGGGCAAGTAAAATATTGTTAGAAGTAGATCTACCTCTAACAAAACTAGTTTGGTTGTGAGAGATAATTCTATTATGTAAAGGACTAGGTCAGTTGGTAAGAACTTTGGAAATCAGCTTATTGAAGAAGGTGAAAAGACTAATAGGTCTAAAATCACCCAATAGTCTAGATTATCTTTCTTAGGTATGAGAACAATAGAAGTACTAGAAAAATATCTAGGAAAGTATTACCTTTTAACAAATCTATCATAGCCTCAATCAAAACATTTTAATGATAAACCAACATTTTGAAAAATTGATTAGTGAAACCCTCTGGACCAGCAACATAATCTATGTTCATGCTATTTAGAACTTTGAAAATTTCATCTTCAATAGGCACAATGGTAAGCAAATCATTATTTTCATTAGTAATAATAGAAAGAATCAACTATGATTGATAAATAGCTTCATAAGAGCAATTTTAATTAAACATATTTCTAAAGTAATTAATAAAATTCCTTAATATTATTATTCTCCATAATCCAATCTCCATTGTCATATTTATTATTTTGAATATTATTTAAAGCTTTCTTTTTATTAACCAAAGCATGGAAATACCAAGTATTTCTATCACCATCCGCAATATGTTTACTAGCAATTGTTTGGTGCTAATAGGTCTCTTCCATATTTTGAAAGTTAACAAGTTTATCTTTCACCTCAATCAAATCTATAATCTTTGAAGGGCTAGACATAACAGAGACTTCAAGATCACAAACCAATTTTTCCATATCTTTAATATTAGCAAAAGGTGTTAAAATAGTGCTTGTTCCAGCCCAAATTTTGTTTAAGTCTTTAAGTTTAAACCAAAGTGTATTCATCCCCATAATCAAATTGGATGTAAAGGAGCTTTCCAATTATTAGCCACACATCAAAAAAATCAATATGCTAAATCCACATGTTTTGAAATCTAAAAGGAGGGTTTTTTTTATCAAAATTATCTTTAATAGAAACCAAGAGGAGCATGATCAACAAGGTTCTACTTAAATGATCAATAGAAGTAATAGGCCATTGAGTAATCCAATGAGTATTAAAAGAATTGCCCAAATTTCAACAAATTCTTGAAATTAATATTAAGAGAGCAACCACCACTGCTCAAAAGAGAATAAAATGGTGTTGAAATCACCACCAACAAACCAAGGTTTATTGACAAAGGTAGCAAAATTCCTTAAATTATCCCAAAGAGTATTTCTACCAGATCAATAACAAGATGCATAAACAAAAGAGCCTAAAACACAATAATCACCATAAAAGATTTGAGCATTGACAACTTGATGAAAGTCATCAAGAATAGAGACCCCAACAAAATTATACCAAAAACACCAAATCTTATTACTAAAATCAGAGAAAATTTTATTGAAACTGATCATTCTAGCAACATGGTTAATTTTATTAGCTTGAATAAGAGGCTCTATAATAATAAAAGAGAAATATTATGAATGAAAAAAAGATTTCTATTATATTACAAATAGAGATGGGATCCTTGTAACATTCCAAACAAGAAAATTAAACATAAGGAAAATAGAAAAGGGGGGAGATAATTAAGAGAGTGAGAGTGCAATAGATCTTGTGTTTTGCATAATTTGGAAGGGTAATTTTAACATTTTTTTCTTTTAGCATGATAAGTTTGGAATCCATTCTCTTTCCCCTAGATTCATCATCAGTAATATTTAGTAACATTGGTTATAGATTTAGGAAAATTCTCCAAGTGTTTAGGGGAGTTCACCTTCTTCCAACCATATTTAGTTGAAAAGTAAGATTAACATGATCATCAAGATTAGAAATGAGAGATGGTGATGATTTAGAACCATTTAAAGCACAAGTAGTAAAATCGGATCAAAATGTTTTAGCATGCTCAACATCATTTAAATCCTCTTAAAAGCTTCATTTTCATCGATCAAAGTTATAGATGTAGGAATAGAATCTGAGGAAATAGAATCATCTTCTAATAACTTGGAGAATTTATTATTCTCTGTATTAGAAATATTCAAATTCAAAGAAGGAATAAGAGGTAAATCATCCTTCCCATTTTGAATATCAGTCAAATTTGAACCAACATTAGAAGCTTAAACATGCTCAATAAGATTAACCCTGATATCCAAGGAATCAACCTCAACAACAGCCTTCAAACCATCCTTAGGATCTGAGGCCAATTTCTAAACATAAGTAGGAATCGGCATATGGGTAGAAACAACATTTTCCTTAGAAGGAATTTATTTTTTTAAGTGGGGATGGAGAATAAAACATTTCGAACTATCATGACCGTGCATTTTATAGTGGAAACAAAAAATTGGAACGTTCTCCAATTCAACCTTTTGCAAATACCTATAATTTTAGAGCCAATCCAAACATCCTTAGGGTATTTTTTTAGTTATGTCTAATTCCATGAGGATCCGAGCCATAGAAGGGCAAAATCACTCAACGGTCACTTGGTCGAGGTACAAAGGCCGATCAAATAAAGCCCCAATAGTAAAAAGCACATGATGGGTAACAAAATGAATGCATATATTAAGAAGAGATAACCGCACAGGGATAATAGGAGATTCCTCCTAAATGTCAAAAAGGAGTGACCACTTTAGCAAACACTTTTGGCAATTAAAGATGAAATAAGAATGACATGATAAAACACATGAATACTCCAGATCATTAGAAAGTTGAATCAAGATATGTCGATGGTCAATAAGACCAATTAGAAGGTACCCATAAGTTTGAGATTACGGAAAAAAGAACAAATCTTAGAAAAATTCGGATGATGCAAAGCAAATTTACCAACAAGAGAAAATTCACAGGGTTTTATCAACTTTTCAACATCCACATTAGAGCACATTATGGATGGAAAACCTCTAAAAGATGTCAAAATGAGATTAACCAAATCAACAGAGGGAAAAATCTTACCTGAGAGTTCTACCTTAAAAGATTTAGTAGAAGATGCAACATTAGGGCCGCCAATCCAGAAAATGTCAGATGCCCTAGCTGAAACATCCATATCATTAGGTGGAACCCAACAAATCAAACTCACGCCATGGTCAATGAGAAAACATCACACAAATAGCCGTCATTCAAGCCTTTGAAATCGTTGAAATCGCAAGCCAGAAATCCCAATGGGTGAGCCACCATGAGGATTCAAAATTGCAAGAGAAGGAGAGAGCTTAGGGGAGGAGGGTGGTTTAGCTTTGGGTTTGTTTAGGTTTAGGGTTTAGGGTTTTATTTTTAATTTTTATTTTTTTTATTTTTTTAAAATTAAGTAAACTGGTAGGTTTAGGTTTATTTAGTTTATTTACATTATTTTGTTTTTTTATTTTTATTTAGTTTTATTTTTATTTTTATTTAGTTTAGTTTATTCATTTTAGGTTTATTTATTTTAGTTTTTTGTTCATGTTTAGGGTTAGGTTTAGGTTTATTTTTAGTTTAGTTTATTTTATTTTATTTTTAGGTTTAGGTTTTATTTTTCTTTAGCTAGGTTTAGGTTTTATTTTATTTTTTGGTTTTATTTGAGGTTTATTTTGTATTCTTTTAGTTTAGGTTTAGGATTATCATTATTTTTATTTTATTTAGTTTAGGTTTAGGTTTAGGTTTAGTTTATGTTTTTTAGATTTATTTTTATTTATTTTAGTTTAGTTTATCTTAGTTTAGGTTTAGGTTTATTTTTTTTTTATTTTAAGTTTAAGTATTTTAGTTTATTTTAGGTTTTATTTTTTACTTATTTTTAGGTTTTATTTTTTAGTTTATTTTTTATGTTTAGGTTTTATTTAGTTTTTATTTTATTTTATTTTAGATTTATTTTATTTTAATTTTAGGGTTAGTTTTTATTTTA
Organism: Cymbidium sinense; assembly: GCA_021442155.1. Lineage (NCBI taxonomy): Eukaryota > Viridiplantae > Streptophyta > Magnoliopsida > Asparagales > Orchidaceae > Cymbidium > Cymbidium sinense. Next base: position 14,073,653 of record CM038214.1, read on the forward strand.
TTTAGGTTTTTTTATTTTTTTTAGTTTATTTATTTTTATTTATATTTTAGTTTTTTTTTTATTTTTTATTTTTTATTTAGGTATATTATAGGTTTAGTTTTAATTTATGTTATTAATTAATTTTATTTTTTTATTTAATTTTTTTTTAGGTTTTTTATTTATTTTATTTTTAGGTTTTATTTAGCTTAGTTTTAGGTTTTTAGCTTTTTAAGGTTTAGGGTTTAGGGTTTAGGTTTTAGGTTTTTATTTTAGGTTTATTTTTAGCTTTTATTTTTTTAATTTAGGTTTAGGTTTATTTCTAGTTTATTTTATTTTATTTAGTTTAGGGTTTAGGTTTAGTTTATTTAAGGTTCATGTTTAAGTTTTATTTATTTTAGTTTAGGTTTATCTTTATTTTATTTTGTTTATTTTATTTTTATTTTAGGTTTACTTTTATTTTATTTTAGGGTTTAGGTTTTATTTTTTATTTTTTTAGGTTTAGCTCTTTATTTAGTTTTATTTTATTTTATTTTATTTTTGTTATGTTTATTTTATTTTATTTTATGTTTAGTTTTATTTTATTTAATTTTTTTATTAGGTTTATTTTATTTTAGTTTAGTTAAGGTTTTAATTTAATTTATTTTGTTTTTTTTTATTTTTTTATTTTATTTTCTTTTAGGTTTAGATTTAGGTTTTAGTTTAGGTTTTATTTTATTTATTTTTTTTTAGGTTTATTTTATTTATTTTATTTTAGGTTTATTTACTTTATGAGGTTTTAGGAGTTATATGGTTTAGGTGGAGTGGTAAGGGAGGTTTAGGTTTAGGGTTTAGTGTTTAGGTCAGTGGTATGATACACTAGTGGCTCAGAGAGTGGTTTTATTATTTAGGAGGGTGGTAAGATCAGTTTAGGGTTTTAGGTCAGGTTTATGGTTTAGTATTATTAGGTTTAGGGCCCAAGATCAGGGAGTTAGGTTAAGTTTTATGGTATAGTCATGGTCAGTGGAGTTTAGTTTAGGGTTAAGGGAGTAGGGTAGGTCAGTTAGGTAGGGTTAGTAGAGTCAGTTTGGGTAGGGTTTAACAGTTATTTTTAAGTGGCTTAGGGTTTAGTTATATGGTTTTTAGGGTCAGGGTTTAGGTTAGGTTAGGGTTTGGCCTTATTTTGGGTGGTTTAGGATTTGGATAGATTAGGTTTATGATTTTATTATTTATTTTGGTTTATATTTAGGGTTTGTAGATTTGGGGTTGAGGTTTCAGCCTATTTTAGGGTTTAAGGTTTTTATGGTTTAGATTTAGGTTTGGGGTTTTTAGGTTTAGGGTTTTAATTTGTAAATTAGGAAAACCAGTTAGTTTTAAGTTTATTTAGTTTATGTTTAATTATATTTTATTTTTATTTTATTTTTATTTTATTTTTTATTTTTATTTATTTTATTTATTTTAGTTTAGGTTTTATATTTTAGTTTATATTTTAGGTTTTTAGTTTAGTTTATATTTTTAGTTAGTTTTATTTTATTTTATTTGTTAGTTTAGGTCTTTTAGGTTTAGGTTTAGGTTTTATTTTATTTTTTTTAGGTTTAGGTTTTATTTTTATTTTAGGTTTTTTAAGTTTTATTTTTAGTTTAGGTTTAGGTTTATTTTAAGTTTATTTTATTTTATTTAGTTTAGAGTTAAGGTTTAGTTTATTTTAAGTTTAGGTCTAGGTTTTATTTATTTTAGTTTAGTTTATTTTTGTTTAGGTTTAGGTTTATTTTATTGTTTATTTATTTTTGGGTTTATATTTTAGGTTTAGATTTTTGTTTAATTTTATTTTTATTTTTTTAGGTTTATTTTTTTTATTTTTTGTTTAGTTTTTATTTTATTTAAGTTTTTTATTTTTAGGTTTATTTTATTTTTTAGTTTATGTTAGCTTTTATTTATTTTATTTTATTTTAGTTATTATTTTTATTTGTTGGTTTAGGTTTAGGTTTAGCTTTTGGTTTTAGTTTAAGACCTTTTTTTTTATATTTAGGTTCAACTTTTTTAGTTATTTCATTTTTAGGTTTATTTAGTTTAGGTTTTAGGTTTTTAGGGTTTAGGGATTAGGGTTTAGGGTTTAGGATTTAGGTTTGGGGTTTAGGGTTTTGGGATTAGTGTTTAGGGTTTTAGGGTTTAGGGTTTAGGGTTTAGGGTTTTTTTTAAGGGTTTAGGTTTACGGTTAGGGTTTTTTTATTTATTTATTTCATTTTTTATTTTTAGGGTTTAGGGTTTAGGGTTCATGTTTGAGTTTTGGGTTTAGGGTTTTTGATTTTTATTTTCATTTTAACAGAGAACAAATTTATAATCAAAATTTCATCTTTTCAATTTCATCAACCAAATAACACATGAAATTTTATAATATGTTTAACGAGATAAAAATGAGCACATGTAAAATAAATTTAAAACCCCAAATAACTAGAATCGTCACCTATAAAGACACAGTTCCAAAAGTAGCAGATTAGATCGGCCATTCTTCAATTTATCAAGTTCCCATCAGAACCACCCCGACCTCTCGAGTAGTGAGACCCACCATCATTTCCCTGATCTCTCCCTCTGCCACCACCACTGCTGTAACCTCCGTCGCTCCTCATGCCTCCATAACCACCACTACTCTGACCACCACATCCATATCCTTCTGCACCTCTAGATCCCCCCACCACCATTGTGATAATCACTGCCTCCACCTTTACCTCCACCGCCAGATCTAGAATGTGCCTGGTTGAGTTCCTATCATCAAGGTTCTACCCATTCTTAGGGTTTAGGTTTAGGTTTAGGATTATTAGCTTTTAGGGTTTAGATTTATTTTTTTATTTATTTAGTTAATTTAAGTTTAGCTTTAGGGTTTGGGTTTGTGGGTTGGGGGTAGTAGGGTTTGTGGGTTTTTAGAGTTTAGAGTTTAGAGTTTAGTTTGTTTAGGGTTTAGGGTTTAGGGTTGGGTTTTAGGGTGCAGGGTTTAGTTTAGGGTTGGTTTAGGGTTTAGAGTTTCAAGTTTAGGTTAGTTAGAGTTTGGGGAGGGTTGGTTTTCTTTATTTTCTTTTTTTTATCATTTTTTTTTAATTTAGTAACCCAGTAGGTTTATTTAGTTTATTTTTAATTTCTTTAGTTTATTTTATTTTTTTTATTTTGAATTAGGTTTATTTTCTTTTATTTAGGTTAGTTTGTTTATTTTAGTTTTATTTTCAGTTTATTTTTAGGTTTAGGTTTAGTTTATTTTTTTTCACTTAGTGTTATTTTATTATATTTTTTAGGTTTAGGATTTAATTTTTTTTTTTAGGTTTACGTTTAAGATTTTATTTTATTTTTTTAGTTTAGGTTTTAGGTTTTTATTTGAAGTTTATTTTTAGGTTTTATTTTTTAGTTTAGGTTTAGGTTTATTTTAATTTTATTTTATTTTAGTCAGTTTATGTTTAGGTTTAGGTTTTGTTTGCTTTAGGTTTAGGTTTAGGTTTTATTAATTTTAGTTTAGTTTATTTTAGTTTAGGTTTATTTTATTTTTATTTTGGTTTAGGTTTTTTTAGTTTAGGGTTTAGGTTTTATTTTTTATTTATGTTTAGGTTTTAATTTTTTTTTTGGTTTATTGTTTTTTAGGTTTTTCTTTTATTTTTATTTTATTTTATTTTTATTGTAAGTTTAATTTTTATTTTATTTTAGTTTTTTTAGTCTACTTTTGGTTTTTTATTTATTTTATTTTAGTTTAGCTTTTTATCTTTTTAAGGTTAGGTTGAGGTTTAGGTTTTAGTTTTTGTTTTTAATTTTTTATTTTATATTGGTTTAGGATTTTTCATTTATTTTATTCTTAGGTTTGATTTAGTTTTGGTTTAGGTTTATAGCTTTTTAGGGTTTAGGGTTGGTTTAGGATTTAGGGCTTAGAGTTTAGGGTTTAGGGTTTAGGTTTATTAAGTTTTAGGGTTTAGGTTTATTTTTTAATTAATTTAGTTACTATAAGTTTAGTTTTAGGGTTTTGTTTTGTGGTGGGTTTAGTGTTTAGGGTTTAGAGTTTAGGGTTTAGGGTTTATGATTTTTCTTAAATTAAAAAAACTGGTAGGTTTAGGTTTATTTAGTTTATTTTTTATTTATTTTAGTTTATTTTATTTTTTTATTTTTATTTAAGTTCACTTTTTATTTTTATTTAGTTAACTTTATTTATTTTTGGTTTATTAATTATAATTTCAATTTTTTATTTTATTTTATCTTTTAGGTTTAGGTTTAGGTTTACTTTTTAGTTGAGTTTTATTATTATTTTATTTTTTAGGTTTAGGTTTTATTTTTTTTTTAGTTTAGGTTTTTTTATTTTATTATTTTAGGTCAGGTTTTAAGTTTGCATTTTAAGTTTATTTTAGGTTCTATTTTTAGTTTAGGTATAGGTTTATTTTAGTTTATTATATTTTAATTTGTTTAGGTTTAGTTTATTTTAGGATTAAGTTTAGGTTTTATTTATTTTAGTTTTGTTTATTTTATTTTAGGTTTTAGTTTTTTATTTTTTATTTTATTTTATTTTGGGTTCAGTTTTCTAAGTTTAAGGTATATTTTTTTTAATTTATTTTAGGTTTTAATTTAAGTTTTATTTTTTTAGGTCATTATTTAGTTTTTTTTATTTTATTTTATTATAGGTTTAATTTATTTTTATTTTATGTTTGGTTTTTATTTTATTTAGGTTATTTATTCTAAGGTTTATTTTATTATTTAGTTTAGTTTTGGTTTTTATTTTATTTTATTATTTTATTTTATTTAGGTTTAGGTTTATTTATTTATTTTATTTTTTAAGTTTTATTTTGATTAGTTTATGTTTTGGCTTTAGGTTTTATTTATGGTTTTAGTAGGTTTTTATGGTTTTAGGGATTATGGCATTTTGTGGGTTTGTTTAGGGTTTAGTGTTTAGTCTTTAAGGTTTAAGGTTTTTAGGATTTAAGGTTTAAGGTTTATGGTTTAGGGTTTTGGGTCTAGTTTAGGGTTTAGGCTTTAGGTTTAATGGTTTAGTTTAGGGCCTGGTTAGGGTTTAGGGTTTTAGGGCTCAGTTTAGGTATGGTCAGTGGTTGGTTTGGTTTTAGAGTTAGGGTTAAGATCCAGTTTGGTTTAGGATTTAGGGTTGTAAGTTTAGGGCTTTAGGTTTAGGGTTAGTTTTATGGTTTAGACTTTAGGGATTAGGGTTTAGGATTTATGATTTAGGGTTTAGGGTTTCGGGTTTAGAGTTTTTTTTAAATATGTAAACGAGTAGGTTTAGGTTTATTTAGTTTATTTTTTATTTATTTTATTTTATTATTTTTGTTTTTATTTAGGTTTATTTTTTTTATTTTATTGAGTTTAGTTGATTTATTTTAGTTTTATTTATTTTAGTTTGGGTTTTTTATTTTAGTTTATTTTCTAGGTTTAGGTTTAGGTTTATGTTTATTTTTAGTTTAGTTTTATTTTATTTTATTGCTTTAGGTTTAGTTTTTAGGTTTGGGTTTAGGTTTTTTTAGTTTTATTTTTTAAGTTTTTTTATTAGTTTCGGTTTACATTTTTTTTAGTTTATTTTATTTTATTTAGTTTAGGGTTTAGGTTTTATTTATTTTTGGTTTAGGTTTTATTTATTTTAGTTTAGTTTATTTCTGTTTAAGTTTATGTTTATTTTATTTTCTTTATTTTAGGTTTAGGTCTTTTTTTAATTTAGGGTTTACGTATTATTTTTTTATTTATTTCTAGGTTCATTTTTTAGGTTTAGGTTTTTATTTTATTTAGGGTTTTGTGCCACCATCCTTCAAGATATTTGATGGCGTGGGACATCATTGCACATTTAGTTTAGTTGTTCCAACACCAATGGCGAACGACCTCTTCGCCTTTTATGCCTATGAGGTGTTGTATTTGATTGGTATGCCGAATTGTCCAACGGTTCGGTGAAGGCTTTTGCTGAGTTGGAGCACCTCTTCATCAAGGGATTTCCTGGAGCTCGGTAGAGGGTGATTGTTTGCGACCTCATTTTAGAGAAACAAAAATTCAACAAGTCCTTGATTACATTCTCAGGTGGCACAACCTGAGCATGAAATGTGAACCACAGCTGTCCGAACAAGATGCCATTGAGATTCTTCTCAAGAATATTCATGAACCGGTCTCCTTCATGCTTAAGGGCTTTACCATCAAAACATTTAAGAAATTAATCAACAAGGTGGCTAGCCTACAAGAGGAAGCCAAACAGTTGCCCTTTCCTGACCAATCATCTAGGCCCAAGTTGAAAGGTGTTTGACAAGAAGCAGCACTTGTATTAGGGGACGAGGAAGCTGTGAGTTCGAATGAGATATTACGAGCTTAGTAGCCTCCTTTGCCACCTCCTCTTCCACCACCTCGGCCATCATACCAGCCGCCACAATGATCATTTCCACCACCTCAGTAGCCTACCCAATAGTGGTATTCATATCTATCACCTAGTAGCTACTTTCCTCCTACTCTTGCTGATATGAGAGAATTTTAGTTATCAGTGCCTAGGAGGCTGAAGGAAGTGGGCAAGAGCGATGATCCTAGGTATTTCCCCAGCCACCGCATGTTAGGCCATGTCTTAAAGGATTGTATCACTTTTAAGGACTAGCTTGAGCACAGCTACAAGTTGAGAGCCATAGTTATCCTTAAGGAATACTTATTAGAAAAACCATCCAGTTCTGTTAGAGTAATCTTTGGGGATACTTGCGATCCTCTTAAGACCAAAAAAGGTCAAGATATCTCCTATCCCAAACCTTGATGAAGATCATTTCTAAGATGAAGAAGTTTTCCTTGTAAGTGCTCAAGTAGCTCAAACCTCCAACACCATGGAAGGTTTGTTAGTTGCAAAGGAAAACTTGGGTAGGGTGATAGCCCAGTAGCAGTAGCAGCTCACCATACTTGTCCGGGATAGTCTAGTAGCATAGCCACCGTCTGAGTCCGCCCTCCAGTGCAACTACCACCTCTTCTTCTAGCTCCTCTTCTACTGGTAGAAGCATTTTTATCTACGGATAAGAGCATTAAATCCCTTACTATGCTTACTTTACTTGATTTTTATCATGTACCACCACCCAAAAAGAAACTAATGAAGAAAGCTGATTCTACTTATATATTGTCAATATCTGATGCTCTTTATTTTATTCCTATTGAAAGCTCTCCGAGTCTAAATAAAAATAATAGCTTTAATAGTTTCAATCCTTTCCTTTTGGATTCAGAGTCAGATTATCCTTCTCTAAATCAATCGGGTTCACCTCTTGAGATTGACTTGGAGTCGACTGACTCTGAGGATTCCATAGGAGAAGCTGTAGGTATGCTAAATGAGAAGGTAGAACTTTTCACAAGCTCATCATTCCAAGTAGTCACTGAAGTCAACCTATGTAGTGGAAAAGTTCTACCTCCTAGGGTAGCACCTCAAGATAAGGGTAAGAAAGTCAATGGTTCCAATGAGACTCCATAGGATGCTCCACCCATGGATATGCTTGTGGAGGACCATGCCAGAGTTGATTACATGTCCTAGCTCACCTTAGAAAGTTTCTAGCTATGTTAAGCATATATGATGCCCTTATCTTATCCAAAGAGATGAGGGAATCTCTAATCAAGGCCTTACTTGGTCTAGAGATATGCTTAGCTCAACTGACCGCTACTAAAGAGGAGGCATGCCACCAAGGACATCTTAGACATTATGAAGACTTACTCTGGGATGACCGAGCACAACCACTCTTTACATTATAGTGGATGTTGGATATAAGCTATCCGAGGTTAACTAGGTGTATCAATCAACATTATGAGTCTAAGAACCCTTGCCTACTTGAGGATCGACATCTCTAAACTCCAAAATGAAAAGATGATGTTGAGAAGATTTAATGAACAAGGTGAGAGGGCCTTATGGTGTTTATTTTTGGATGTGTGTGGGGGGGGGGGGGGACACCAGATCATGGGGGTACTTTTAATTGACAGTACATTGAGATATGATGAACTATCTTGAAAGATAGAGGCATCAACCTACAATGGACCTAATCATATAATAAGGACTCTAAGGCATGATGGGTCTGAATGTTCCAAAGATTTTCCCAACTTTACATGAATGAATAAAGTAGAGTTAATATTAAACCAGGTTCTTATGTTTCCTATGGAGGCAAGCCTCTATAGTTAATTACATCTTAAGAAATAAAATTTTTAAGAATACTCTCGATTAAAGTAGACAATTATCATCTCCAAAGCTTTCAGGGTTATACTATCAAAAGATTGGCTGTATTTGGAAAATCAATTGGGAAAGGTCAAGGAGAAGACTTATTTTTGAAATCCAAATGAAATAAGTAGAAAATTCTCATGATACTAGGAAGTCTAGTGAGCATTCCAATCTATCCTATAGTTGGGTTTTATAATTTTGACGTTGTAGAGATTTATATGTTTTGAGTTGAAATTTAATTAGATTACTAAGGCTTATAATCCACCAACACAAGGTTGGGGGAATGCCTAAGAGGTGAGGATTTGTGTAGCCCAAAGGAAATAACTACCCTGATCCTAAATCTAGGAGGTGTATTATGAGCTAAAGCATGACCTAAATCTAAGTGATAGGTGGACATAAGGGTTTACCTCCACAAGGGAGAATAAATTTTATAACTTCTACACATATGACTGTCAAGAGTGGTCTCCAGCTAACTTCTCCTATGATTTTAAAACCATCTAGTCTGGTTTTATGAATTACAAGATAACTAGGGTAGTTATTTAATTAGAAAGAGATTAAAATTCTAATCACACTCCCTAAGAGACTAGAGCATGAGTGGTATGAGTATATGACTTAATCTATAGATGCAAAATATTTTCAAATTTTATTTCATTTTAGGCACATCATTTTGACAAAGGCTAAAGGATTTGTTATGCCTAAATGCATGATGAAATAAGTTATGGATCAAATTAGCTAGAAGAAGTTGTTCTCCACCACAAGGGATTCCCTCACAGGTCAAGCATTCCTTTATCATGCAAGGATGGAGATCCTTTATTTTCAAGAGAGAGAATATGCATGCATTATGTGAAACATACAACCATACAACTAAGGGGTTGCTAGATCTTTTAATTATCTTATTTATGTCTTAGGCTTTATGATGAGGATATGAGTTGTTTAAAATTTAGTTATGAGTCATTAGTTGGGTAGAAAATTTATTTTATCCTAAGAGCCTAATCTAAAGCCACATTAAAACATTAATCATTTAAGAAACTATGAAAAGCATGCCATCCTAATGCACAATGTATACATAACATCAATAAATATATAAACTATCATAAAAGAATAAAGGTTGGGTTGGGTACCATCGTACAACCTAAAGAGAGAAAAGATGAGTAGTCGAGCTTGACCCTTATACAACCTGGAATATGAAAGAATAATTATAATTATATTAAATGCTATGGGGGTCTTCTTTCTTCATATCTCTATTTTTGATTTGGTTCCTTAATTGATTTGGATGGTGCTTGATAAAAGGCATCACGGTGGCACCTCAAGATAAAGCCTTGCCACTATCCTAATCCTAATTCATATTGTAAAATTATATTTATGTGGGAAAAGTAAATCAACTACACTTGTTAAATAGAGGTTAGCTAAATATACATATAATCTAAGTAGTTCTATTTATAATTTGAACTTAGCACGTATACATGGGTAACTAAGCCCAACTGTCCTAACTTGGATTATTCTTAAGGATTTAAGTAACCTACAAAAAGAGCATTCACATTTATTTTTAAGCATGCCTTAAGCATAATCTCCTACAGAAAATATCATTAGGCTAATAGTGTCCTACCATCCAGTCTACGAAGCATACACCCTAACATCTAATCTAAAATAATACATCATAAAATAAAACATACATCACATTATACACCATCCTAACTTAGAGCTAGAAGTGTTGAATTAATTTTAATGTGTGTATTAAGACATGTATGGTAAGTCTTATTAGGCATTAGTGTTGTATTTTGTAAGTGTAGAAGGATTCAATTTTACATGAAAGATTGATTTACCTAAGTAGTTTAATTGATTTACTCCAACAATGAAGTCAAATATAAGGCTCATTGTCGTTGAGTTACTACTCTAAGCATCCGTAACATCAACATCTTTAAGGATTCTCGAGTTATCAACCAAATGACGGTCCTATAAGGTTATAAAGCTAAGCTATCACTACCAAAAGTAGACCATGGAGTTGTTGGCCCAAATCATGAGGTTACCATTTATAACATTCCTCGGGAGAGAACATCGTAGCCAAGCCAAGGTTGTAAGGAGTTGTCATGTATTTAAATAAATTATCCATTGATATTTCATTTCATATGGAGGCAGCCATTTATGGATTATCTAAATAAAGGAAAACTACCTCAAGAGAAGTCGCAAGCCCATTAGATGAAGCAAAGAGCACTTCCTATGCTCTTATGGATGGTGTCTTATCCTGGCGGTCTTTTGATCAGATGTGGTACACTCAGCATTATGTGGAGCCTGTAAGTTTAGATAAGCATGAAGATTGTAAGTTTATGACTAAGGTCCACTTAGATTATGTGGAGCCAACCAATCCATTCAAAAGATGAAAGAAAGATCAAGAGACTAGAGGATACTATTGGCCATCGATGATCAAAGAATACATGGATACACTAGTGATGCCACCAATGTCAAATTCTTGCCAACCACCCAACATTCTACATCTTACATTGGCCTCAAGAACGCTTTGAGTGTTGGGTTATGACATAGTAGGTCTAATTGATCCTCTTTCTTCCAAGAGTCATTTCATCTTAGTTACCACTACTTTTTCAAATAGGTGAAGTTGATTCCACATAAAGAGGTCATAGCTCAAAGATATGCTCCAATTTTTAGGAACCATATTGTATATAGGTTCGGAGTGCCTTGATGAATTATATTTGATAATGGTATTGCATTCCAAAGCATGAAGATCAACAACTTTTCTCGTAGACACAACATAGATTGGAGATATTCAACCATCAACTGCCGAGAGAAATGGCTTAGCAGAGCCTTCGATAAAACTCTCATCAAAATCGAAGACACATAATAACAATATATAGTGGCATAAAGTTAGTTGATGCCTCAATTACCGACATAAAGAACTCCAACTCACTCTACCTTTGTTCTTAGTGTACAGTCCAACGCTTCAACCATTAGAAGTCCAACTCTAATCACTAAGGATACAAGAAGATTGTAAAGTGTAACACCAACAAGTTATGGTTAGAAGAGCTTGAAGGTTTGGAGGAGAGATGCTTGTGGGCTTGCCAAAACCTCGAGTTGTACAAAGCAAAAATAATTCAAGCTCACAATAAGTAGGTCCATTCTTGAGCTTTTCAGGTAAGAGAGCTTATTTTAGTTCTAAGGAAATCGATTGTTGCTCGTCGTAAGATGGGAGGCAAGTTTGAACCCACTTGGGAAGACCCTTTTACCATAGAGAAGACCTACCAAAGAAGATCTTATATGCTTATTAATCATAAGGGAGTGTGACCAATGCTTCCAATCAATGAGCTATAAAGAAAATATTATAAATCATGTTTAAAAATAATTATCATCAATGAAAATTTCATTTTGAATTCAATCTCTTCCATGTTGAAAGTATTCATATTTGCGAATCCACCATGATGTGTTTAGGGTAGGTGTAGAGAAACCCTAGCGGCATCCTATCCTTCATTGACACAACACAAACACAAACTACACACAAACATATAACAAACACATATCTTTTATTTTGGTCTACTCTTAGTTGAGATAACACTCCTAGTGGCACTCACTCAGTAGTTGCTCTAGGTTAAGGTGACATGCTACCTTGCTAGTGTGTCAGCCCAATGGTCTTCTTGCTTTAGAGGATGTAAGTCTGGTACACTTTCTTTCCTTACTTAGCCACTACACACTAATAAGTGGCTTATTAGTTTGGTAGGCCTATCGCATGGCGCCTAAGCTACCTTATGGCTTTATTTAAGAGGATGTAAGTTTGCTATGCTTTCTTCTTGGATTAGCCTTTGTGCACTAACTAGGTCGAGTATATTTGAGGTTTAGGATAAGTCCCTTAGCAGCTCCTTTCCTCTTGACTGCTTTAAGTCTAGGTCTAGTCCTTCCTCGAGGCTCCCCGCTAGTAGCTCTGTTGATAGCATCCGTCCACGTGATGATAGACTATCCTGATGATTAGTTCTACTTGAAAAGTTGTAAACCTACACGCTTTCTTTCTAAATTGATCGTTGCACACCGAATGTCTAATTAATTCAACCACTTAGTCAATAATGAATACATGTAATTTTAATGTAAAATGGGATTTTCATTCCCTAATCACATATACATATACATGTACAAAGATATAGGCAAGTATGTGTCATTGTTAAACTAGGGAAGTGAGGTAATCAAATGACCTCCTTGGGGCTAACTAAAACCTTGTATTCCTAGGATGTCTAGACTATATACTTGGCTTTCTTGGACATACATGGATGTATATATAAATGAGGGAAAGAAAACTATGAAAATATTGCATATTTTTTATTGAATCATTTATATGTATGAATTAAATATATATCTAAATTCTAATATTGAAATACATAAGAATGAAATCAAATGCGACATTGATAAACCAAGGAAGTGAGGTAATCAAGTGACCTTTTAGGCTAACTAAAGCCTTGTGTTCTAAAAAAGTCCGACTATATGCCCATTACCATTCAATCTTATATAATCAACACATGAATAGAGAAAAGAGAACTCAACATTCATACACTTAAGCTATAAGCACATGCATTTCTTATGTATTTATAACTAGCATTATAACACATTATTATTCATTTATAAGCTTTTGAAAAATACATTTGGATTTAATAGTGATAATAGCCACGCATATATTAAATTAAATCAACTCTTCCAAGCTTACATAAAGGAAATCCATTTTATTTTACTTGATTTTAAAAAGATGGATGCATGAATTCAAATGTCATACCAAATTTAACATGATCGGAAAGAGGATCATCATATATAAGCATGTTATTCATTCAACCAAACTAGTTCTTAAGGATAATCAAATCAAATAAGATTATTTAAAGCAAACAAAAGCTTCTATATTAATTAAGTTTTGTATATTATTTGATTTAAAGAGGAGAAGAGAAATCACCACTTGCTATTTTAAACCCATTCCTATATTAGTGATTTGATTTAATTTAAGAAAATGTAATTAAGTTGATTTTATGGGTTAACTAAGTTGAACCCTTAATTAGATGAATTAATTACCCTTACCTATGTCACCTTAAAGTAATTAACTGAGTAATTATGAGCCAACATGATATGCATGGAAAATAAACTTACAATGATCTTAGGAAATAAAAGCGGCCTAATGCAATTGGCTCATGATTAATATTTAATTAGATTAAGGGACTTAATTAATTACTCTTATATTTTTCCCACACATGTGGACTAACCATAATTTCATTAAACTCCTTAATGTATTAAACACCTAAAGATCTACCCCATGACTTAATTAATTAAGGTCTGATGTGATTATGATTTCAATTTGATTAAGTGATTTAATTAATTAGTTATAACTTAATTAATTTCATTTTAAAAAAGTGTGATATGAAGTTGGGGAATGGGGTCCCAACCCTATTCCTTAGTTCACTTACTGATGAACAATGATTAATAAACTTAATTAACCAATTTGTTATAGCTCATGTGATTAATTAATTATTAATTAACTTAAAAGAGTAGTTAAGGTTTAATTAGTCAATTTTTAATTAAGTGAGCAATAAATCCCAAGAAAATCGAGTAGGTCATCCCATTAAATTAGCCCATAAAATTTTGGATTAATTACTCAAGTAATTAAAAGCTAATAATATTGTGATTAAAACATTAATTACTATTCAAAATTAGTTAAAATCATTTTTAGTTAATTCTCCTCTAAAATACCTTTAAAATGAGAGTATTTTTTATTTTTATTTTTTTTTTTATGAATTTTAGAGTTTCAACCATTAAAAAATGATTAAGTCTAATCCTCTCAATGTGACATGCCATGTGGCACGAGATTGGCTATTTAAAACTTCGACTCAGTGCCTAAGTGGTGGCGGATGCGCTTTCTCATCCACCATCTATCTAGATAGATGGCTATGATTAATCCCATAGCTTAATAGGATTAAATCATCAATCTAGTGGATCTAATCATGACCCATTCGATCACGGAATAGATGGTATTTAATCTAACATCATGTGAGTGTGGGAGAAGGGAGTCCATCCATCATTGCTCACTTGATCTAAGCTTACCCAAGCTCGGATCAACTCCAAAAGGATCCCACACCTTCAATGACATCAAGGGGGGATTTCAAAGATCACATGAGATGCAAGTTTTCTTCAAAATGCTCCAACCCATTTTTGCCTAAAGATCAATTTTGGAAGCATACCTCGCTAGAGCTCAAGACTGTCTGCTCAAACGATTGAGGAAGCTTCATCTAGTGGAGATGAAGCCTTGTTGAGCAGAAATTGGATGAATTCCTTGACGTTCACTTAGAAGGCCATGAAATGATGATTTGGAGCTCAGCTTTGATCAAAATCCCACCTCCAATGCTTGAGAGTTTGGAGATTAAAGTTGTCAAAAAATTGGAGTGTCTTGTTTTGAGATGGATGGGAATGGCATTTTCTGATCAAGGAACAAACTTGGGAGCTTAGGGAATGGCTCTAGTGGCTCATCTTGGGTAGTTAGGGCTCTGAGGAATGATTTTTGTGTCTGTTTGAGTGGAAATGAGGGGGGTGTATATCCCCTTTCATTTTTATCAGACGGTAGGATCGAGTTTGGCTTGTATTGACCATATGGCCATCTCAAGGAGTCATGAGTGACAGGAGGAGGTGAGTTGGCTCGACTTAGTTGTTTGAAGGTTTGGAGGTGCCTGGCAAGGAGGAATCATGGGTGTCCTATGGGTTTCAAATGCTCCAATGGGGAGGGTGAGGTGATTTCACCTCCCATGGGTCATGTCAGACCCAACCACCCCTTGGGTTTGGTTGGGAAGTGTCCTAGGTATCTAGGTGGACCATTGGGAGAGTGCCAAGTGGCCAAGCAATAGAAATGACCACTTACATGGGTGATTTATCTCATATGATGCCCTTCACCCAAGGGTAGAACAATCATTTGTCATTGAATTTGATTTGGGCAAATTTGAAATGAGCCAAAAGTGGGTTAGCGCTAATTTTAAGTCAATTCGAGTTGATTTAGTTAGGTTTGGCTCAATTTGACTCATTTGGGTCAAATTAGGTTAGGTTTGGTCAAGTTGACCAATTGTTCAAATTGGGTAAAAGTAGGGTTTGGTTAAGTTCATATGATCATTTATGATGTTTTTGTTCAATTATTTGGTTTAGTTTGGTCTAGATTTGATTTTAGCTCATTTGAATTCATTTGGGTCAAATGGGTTAAGTTAACCAATAAGTCAAAATGGGTTAGGTGTTTGTTTGGGTTTAGTTGACCAATTGAAGATGATTGTAGGCTTTGGTTTTAATTAATTTGGATTTGGATTTAGCCAACTTGATTCTTTAGGTCAGCGTTAACTAGATCAATTGGGTCCAATCATGGCTTTGGTCAAGTTCAACAATCAATATGTATCAAACTTTAGCCATTAGTTGCAATCAATTTGGTTTATATTTTGATTTTACCCAATTTGGTCTTTTAAGTCAATTTAGGTCAACTTGGGTCAAGAGGGCCAATTGGGTTTGGTTTGACTCAATTGAAGGTCAAGTCATATTCAAATATTGATTTTGATTTGATATGAATCATAAGTTTCAAGGGATTTGGCTTAGGTTGCAATTTGGCTAGTTTGGGTTCATATGGGTTGGGTTAACTTGGTCAAATGAACAAGTTGACTTGTTTATGACAATTGATCAACCAAGGGTGATCAACAATCACGATGGGAGGTTTTGATGGGGTTGGTTCAATCCAATTTGAGTAGGAAATAGGTCAAATTGGCCACTTTGGGTCAGGAGGACCAATTGGGTTTAGTTGGCTTTATTTTGGGTTAAGTTTCATTTAGTTGAGTTTATATCTGGATTTGGGATTGATATATAAATTCAATTGCAATTGGGTTGGGTTCAAATGGGTTCTAGTTCATTTGAATATTTCAAGTCAATAGGGTTAAGTTGGATTTTACTTGGGTTGATTTTGGTTTGGCTTGATGATTGTAGATTTTATTTTTATTTGTGAATATGATTGAATGTATGATTGATTCATGAGAAAATCAATTGAATTTTGGTTTTGGAATTAAGGAATTTGGCTAAGTCCATGGAGTTCATATGGCTTAGTTTGGATTTTGATTTGGTTTGATTTAGTTTTAATGATTTAAATGTATATTTCATTTAAATTTGTGAAGATAATTGAAAATATGATTGATTTCTAAAGAAATTAATTGAGTTTGACTTGATTTGGATTAATATTTGGCGAAGCCCATGGGATAGGTCATATGGCTTAAGAAAGGTTTCGATTTAGTTTGATTTAGTTTTGATCATTTCAATGTAGATTTGATTTATATTTAGGAAGATGATTGAAGATATAAATTTATTATGATAAAATAAATTGATTTTGATTTATTTGGATTAAGATTTGGCTAAGCCCTTGGGATATGTCATATGGCTTAGGAAGGGTTTCAAGTTTGAATTTGATCATGGCTTCAATCATTTGGTTTTGTAATTTGGGTTTAGATTTAGATTTAGATTTGGAATTTGGTTTGAGAAGGTGAACATGTATTGGATTTGGGTTGTAGGGGTAGGTGGATTATCCTAATCCCTAAGGCATAACCTAATCTGCCCTTCTAATCCTTTAGGCTTAGATTAAGTGTTTACCTAATCATTATAAGTGTCTTATAACTAGAGAAGTCTTAGTGTCTAGAATACTTCTAAGTCTAAGATGGGAAGATTGAATCCGCACTCCAAAAGTGTGGTCAATAGGCCTTAAGCTCTATAGTGTTACCCTTGGAGATAAACGATTGGAAGACCGAAGCCAAGTTTCACATTATATTCATGGATACATCTTTTAATGCTTTGCTTGGGAGACCATAGATACATGAGAACAACATAGTTTTATTCCTTCTACATCAATGTATGAAGTTTGTGAGAGGTGGGATCTCGTGTTAAAATAGACCTCAAGTCATTTATAGTTCATGAGAGGTCATATATGAGGATGCTAACTTACTACCTCCCTCAAAATCAGCAAGTCTATTCTCATGAACTTAGCCAAAGTTTAAAAATAAATGAAAACAAAAATGATAAAGAAAGAGAAAAAGAAAAAGAGAAGAAAAGAGAAAATGAAAAAGAAAATAAAAGGGAGCGGTAATAGACTTGAAGGAGGAAGTGGAACCTGACATTAGATTCTACTCACAGTTTATTACACCATTCGAACATATGGTGTAGGACGACCTGACCTCCACCATGCATAGGAAGAGGCCAGTTTAGAGGCAATCCTAGGGGTGGAAAATCTCTTTATTGGCCACCCAATAAAAGGTATGTCCTAGCTACCAGGAGTACACTTGCTATCCATATAGATTTAGAATCTAGTTTATAAGGTGAGTCTTATATGGTTAGCACACCAGCCACCTCTCCTCAGCAGTAGATTCCCTTGGAGGTGAAACTTGAGCCAAATAGCGATGAAGGCCAGGCTCCAAAGCAAAGCAAAAATGTACCCAAGTCTATATGTCAAACAGTTAGGCATTAGTTGGGAACTTTAGATCTGACCCACTTTCCTCTTAAAAAGCTGAGAGCTTGGTAGTTAAGGAAGCTCCTAAGTCATCCATAAGTGTGAAGACTCAGAGGTTCTTTCTGGGAGCATCATCCTCAAGTCAAGAAGTTGATGTAAAACTTGAGGATGATTCATATAAAGTTTTAATAGAATTACATTTTGATTAGTACTTGCTTTGTGTTCATAATTTAGCAAAGAAAGGGTTAATCCCACATACTTGGTCAAAGAATAGGTAACACTACTTTGAAAGAATATGGAAGAATAAATCTAAAAGCTCTGAATCAAGATCGGGACTAGGATTTGTACAAGGTCATGATGATGATCAATGCTTAGTCATAATCATTTGGAATCGATAGTTCTTTTAAAATAACATTAACTCATATGTGGAGTTGTACTTAGAAAATTTAGATGATCCAAATGATTTTGAAGTCTAAGATGCACCGCCACAGTTTAAAGAAGAGATCAATTCAACCATCGACGAGCTCAAAGAAGATCCACGCTCGACATAAATTAGTTCTTTATTGAATGAAACTGAAGCCAATGACTTAGTTAGGCTATTGACTGAGTTTAAAGACTTCTTTGGATGGTGTTATGAAATGATGCCTAGATTGGCTTCTAACGTAGCAGTCCAAAAACTAGCAATAGAGCCTACTGCTAACCCTATCATTCAAGCTCCTAGATGCATGTGATTAGGCATAGAATAATATGACATTTATTAAGTTAAGAAACAAATCGATGCAGACTTCATCAGGGAAGAAAAATACCCTACCTGGTTAGCTAGCATCATCCCATTTAAGAAAAATAATGGCTAAATTCACATATGCATCGATTTTAGGGACTTAAAGAAAGCATGTACAAAAGATGAATTTCTGCCACCAATCCCCAAGCTGATGGTGGACATTGCCTCATCTCATGCAGTATTCTCTCTCATGGATGGCTCTTCTAGATATAACCAAATAAAGATGGCCATTGAAGATGAAAGAAATACTTCTTTTAGAACCCCAATCAGAATCTATTGCTATAATATCATGCCTTTCAACCTTAAAAATGCTGGTGCTACATACCAGCGAACAATGACTTGAATCTTCGATGACCTTATTCATTATCAAGTCGAGTGCTATGTCGATGATCTCATGGTCAAAAGTAGAGAAATAGAAGACCATCTCTTTGAATTGAGTATAGCTTTCAAATAGTTAAGATAATTTAACCTAAAGTGTGCATTTAAAGTTTTAGGAAAATTCTTTGGGTTTGTTGTCCGATACTAGGGAATCAAAATTAATCCGGAGAAGATCAAGGCGATATTAGAAATGCCACCCCGTAAAAGTTTGACTCAACTCAGATCATTCTAAAGGTAGTTGGCATATCTAAGACGCTTTATATTCAACCTATCAGAAAGATGAAAGCCATTCTTAATACTTGTCAAAAAGGATGCCAAGTTTAAGTGGGATGACAAGTGTGAGCATGCCTTCGAAGACATTAAGTATTACCTAATGACACTGCCGGTTCTAGCAGCCCCTATTTAGGGAAAGCCGCTCATACTTTACACTACTATGTTAGATGACTCCCTTGGTTCTTTATTTGGCCCAACCCAACAATGAAGGGAAGAAAAATGCACTCTACTACCTCAGTCATCGTCTAATCCCTACTGAGGCTAATCATCCACTCATTGAGAAACATTGCCTAGCTTTAATCTTTGCATCCCAAAAGCTACAACACTACATGCTTCCTCATAAGGTAAACTTAATCTCTAGGATCAATCCGCTATAGTATCTTATGACATGATTGAAGCTATCCACTATAGTATCTCATTACTTTCGTACCTCACCATGTGGTGAAAGGACAAGTGCTAGCAGATTTCTTAGCAGCACCACTTCTTGTTGACTCTCCGCTTAGTGATGGTCTCCCCGATGAACAAATCAGGAACTAGGGGATACTAGAATTCATTACTAGTAGATGTAGTTTGATGGTGTAGCTTCCTCTCAAAGAGGAGATGAACCACAATCTAAATTTCTAGGATAAGCAAGGGTGGGAATAGTTCTCTTAACTCCGGACCGCGATGTGATAAGATTCTCATATTATCTGTCCAATCCTTACACCAACAATGAAGCTGAATATGAGGCTCTGATTTCCAATCTAAAGTTAGTCGTTACTCTAAGCATCAAGAACGTCAACATATTCAAGGATTCTCAGCTTATTATCAACCAAATCATTGGGTCCTATAAGGTTATAAAGCCCAAGCTCCATCACTACCACAAATACACCATGAAGTTGTTGGCCAAAATCCTAGATGTTATAATTTATAAGATTCCTCGAGGAGAGAACGTAATAGCGTATGCTTTAACCAAGCTTGCCAAGGAGTTAGCATGTCCGGAGGATGAGTCCATATCAATAAAGGCCCAAAATAGATAAGTCTTATCCCTTATTGATATTAAATTCATCAAAAAGTACTCTTTTGAAGGGGAGGTTGCCATTATCGAGAAGGACAAGGAGTTTGATTGGAGGCAACTATTCATAGATTACCTAAATAATGACAAATTACCTCAAGAGAAGTCCCAAGCCCATCAGATGAAGTAGAGAACACTTTTCTATGCTCTTGTGGATGGTACCTTGTACAGGCAGTCTTTCGATCATTTGTGGTTATGTTACTTAGACTAACACGAAGACCGTAAGATTGTGATCGTGGTACACTCAAGATTATCTAGAGCCAATCAATCTGGTCTAATGATGATAGCCAAGATCAACAGACAAGGATACTACTGGCCATCGATGATCAAAGATTGTATGCATATGGCTAGGTGAGGCCAACAATGTCAAATACATAATGTGGTCCCATACTAACCACCTAATATTCTACATCTTACATTGACTTCATAGCCATTCAAGTGTTGGGATACCGACATAGTAGGTCTGATTGATCCTCCTTCTTCAATGGGTCATCGATTCATCTTAGCTGCTACTAACTTCTTTTCCAAATGGATGAAAGTGATTTTACTCAAAGAGGTCACAACTCAACATGTGCTCTAGTTTTTTAAGATCCATAATGTATATAGGTTTGAAGTGTCTCGATGAATTATTTTTGATAATGGTATTTCATTCAAGAGCATCAAAATCAATAACTTTGCCTGAGGACACAACATAGATTAGAGATATTCTATCATCAACTACCCTAGGGAAAATGGCTTAGTAGAAGCCTTCAATAAAACTCTTATCCAAATATGAAATAAGACACTGGACAATAACAAGTGGCAATGGCATGAGTGCTAGTTAAAGCCTTGGTGGTACTCCTTTCTCCTTAGTGTATGTCCTGGGTAGCTATTCTACCATTAGAAGTTCAACTCCCATCACTAAGGATAGTGTGTAACAAGATCACAAAAGACAGAAATGCCAAGTTAAAAAGAGCTTGAAGGTTTGGAGGAGAGATACTACAGCATGCCAAAACCTTGAGTTGTACAGTGCTAAAATGATTTAAGCTAACAATAAGTTGGTACATCCTAGAGCTTTTCAAGTAGGAGAGCTTATTTTTGTTCTAAGGAGACTGATTATTGCCTACCGTAAGATGAGAGACAAGTTTGAACCCACTTTGGAAGGACCTTTTGCCATAGAGAAGGCCTACCAAGCAAGATCTTATCAACTTATTAATCATAAGAGAGAGTGCCCAATGCTTCCAATCAATGGGCTCTACTTAAAAAAAATATTATAAATCATGTTTGAAAATAATTATCATCAATGAAAATTCCATTTTGAATTCAATCTCTTCCATGTTGAAAGTATTCTTATTTTGAAGCTACCATGATATGTTTAGGTAAGTCTAAGATCCCATATCCATCCTCCTATCCTTCATTGACATAGCATAAATACAAACTACACAAAATATATAAAACAAACACATATATATTGTCTTGGGCTACTCAGAATTAAGATAACACCCCAGCGGCACTAACTCAGTAGCTGCTCTAGGTCGGGCTGATGTGCTACCCTGCTAGTGTGTTACCCCAGTGATCTTCTTGCTTTGGAGGATGTAAGTCTGCTATGCTTTCTTTTTTAACTTAACCACTGCACACTGATGAGTGCCTTATTAGTTTGGTAGGACTTACTGCATGGTCGATAAGCTACCTCATGTTGGCTTCATTTGATAAGATGTGAGTCTGTTATGCTTTCTTCTTGGATTAACCTTCATGCACTAACTAATCAGTATATTTGAGGTTTATGATTAGTCCTGTAGCTGCTCCTTCCCTCCTGACCGCTTCAACTCTAGTGCCCCTGGGGCTCCCGCTTAGTACACTAGGTTAGATAACATCTATCCCGCCGATGACAGACTATCCCAATGATCAATTCTGCTTGGAAAGTTGTAAGCCTGCATGCTTTCTTTCCAGGTTTATCATTGCACACTGACAAGCACCTTAAGTTTGTTGGTTCTCACTATGCTGATGGATACACCACTCATGCTAACAAATACACCTTAGGTTGGTTAGTTCTCACACCTTAGGATACACCACTCATGATAGTTGTAAGTATGCTATGCTTTCTTCTTGAGTTGGCCATTGTACACCTATAGGCTTTCTTTTCCAGAGCTTAGGATAATGCCCCTAGAAGCACCTCCCCTATGGGCACTATATTTGGATCACATCATTTTTAACCTCATTTAGACATTACCCAGGTTACTATCGGATTGGACAGTTCCCTTTCCTAGTAACCACCCATATGGTTTCATCCTGTGGATGTGTAGATTCTCCCTTGGTCCAGTAAATCTGAGATAGGTCAAGGCTGACATAGCCCCTTCTCAGTGTGGTCCCTTGCACACTAACAAGGTCCACAAACATATAAACAAAATATATATTCACTTGTGGATTAGGAGGACACCCCTAATGGTACCATTTCCCAAGTAGATATCCTCTTGGGGTTGTCAAGAAAACTCCTATATGAATACCGACTACTCTAGAGTTGATATAAGTCCAGTGGAATTCACTTAGTAGTCACCCATATGTTGGGTTCGATTTGTTATGCTAGCAAAAGGTCACCCCAATGGTTGTTCCCTACTTTAGAAATGTAAGTCTGCTACATCTTCTTCCTAGCATAGCCATTGCACATCTAAAAGAAACCCCTTAGGTTGGCTAGCTCTACCCCACGTAGTAGATTATCCCTTTGGATTGTAAATCTAAGATAGGACAAGTCGATAGACCCTTCTCAGTGGGTCCACCGCACACTGACATGGTAAATAAATTAAATCTTTCAAATTTGATTGAGCTCACATCCCCAGTGGATATGCCCTCAATTCAAAATAAAACTAAACCAAATAAACCATATCAAATCACATGAAATTAAGATAAAATTAATCTTGACTTTTAAATTGACATAAGTCCCCAAGCATTCACTCAAGAGTCACCCTGTAGGTTTGATTTATTTGCATCCAACAAGTCACCCCTGTGATTGTTCCTCTCTTTGGAAGATGTATATTTTCTATGCCTAACCATTGCACACCAAAAGGCATCCCCTTAGGTTGGCTAGTTCTACCCAACAGCTAGTAGACTATTTTTTTGGATTTGTAAACTTGAGGTAGGTCATGGCTAACATAGCCCCTTCTCGGTCCATCATTCACAGGTCCATACATTAACTCATTAAATTAAATGAATTCTAATTTTCTCCATGGAGTTAAATCCCCCCCGTGGAGCCCCAAATCATATATAAACAAGTCAAGCAAACAAATCAAATTCAAAACCAACCTCCCAATGGAGCCAAATTAAAACAACTCCCCATAGATTCTAAATCAAAGAAATCCAACCAAACTCTTATCCTCAATAGATAGATCCTCAAACAAATCTATGAAATCAAACTCAAATCCTTATCCCTATGGGATTGCACAAACTGCTTCACTAGTGGAAGGTTCATATACCGATCCCTCAGACTTGAGCCATATATCTAGTGATATGCCTCCACATCATTAAAATAAAAAAAAATTAAAGTCAATTTGATCTTAATCTCGGATTATAGATTCTTATCCCAAGAGAATCTTCTTTCCACAAATCATATAATCAAATCAAATTCATACCTTATTCCTAGTATATTTTCTTCTTCTATGCCCTTGACATAGACCCCTCACATGTCATGTCCAATGCATGTGTGATCCCCTAGCTGATCTCCCTCCATGTCTTTGACATGGAATTCTCATCAAATCTTATTTCTTCTCTTATGCACACCTTTAATACTTCAACCAAAAGCCTAACAATGTACTCATTCAAATTACATCATCTTAACATTGTAATCAATATTTTATGATTTGTGATGGTGCAAGCTCAAACTAACTATACAATATCATGCTAAACATATTATAGTGTGAATTAACACACTATATTATATTATAATATATTATGTTATATTATAATTTGCTATAATATAATATATTGTCTAACATTACACCTCATTAGAATCACTTAAAAGGAACAAATAATAAAATTTTCTCAAAATATGAATAATGTTCAGTTTAGATGTAAAATTATTATTTTTCTATCAAAAGTGGTAGAAAATAGTATAATTTGTGTTTCTTCTTTCTGTGTGCCATGAATTTGGCCAAATTATTCCATCTTAACATTCAAATTAACATTTTTGTGATTTTTGACCTTATGTATTATAACGAAAGTAAAACATAATAAAATGTAAAATAATATTTAATAACACACCACCACATTCATATATATGTGAAGTTATATTGTTATGTACATTATATTTTAATATGCTTTCATATAATATATTATCTTACATTATACCTTAAAATGAATCACTTTAAGCAAAAAAATTTATAAAATTTGTTGAAAAATGAACATTTATTTTGGATGCAAAATTTCATTCTTTTGATTAAATGACACACCATAGCACACCCCAATGATGTCTCT